>OX377204.1:87489854-87551745 GCA_947396885.1 Heligmosomoides polygyrus polygyrus | reverse complement strand
CCGTCAATCGATATTGATCAAATTATCGATTTTTTGTGGATGACGTTCAAACGGTCCGAAACTTGAGCCCTGGGGTTAGTCGAGATCTCTGAGCACGAATCTAAAGTATGTTCTTGAAGTATCGAGGTCCTGAAAAATGCAGGTACTGTATAAGTTCTAACATTGCTGCCAGTGAAGCTTTTGAATATGTTTGGGAGTCACATAAAAGCACAGGGTAATGAGATTTCTAAGGCGTCTAGAAAGTGAAGATTGCGCCATGCCCCGCCTGAAACTCTGCATTTCGAGCACGATTGATTGTGCATGGTCTGAACGCTTGTTACAATCTTGCTACCACTTGGCCTGAATAACCTGCGCTGTGCTTCTTTTAACGTTTTCCGTTGCCCAGACCTGCAGATATGCCGATTAACTTCTCAAGTCAGTTTCAATGTTGCTTCATCTCTCCAAAGAATCCATCTTCGAAAATTGGGCTCCTGCTCACATTTAGACTGTCACTGTAAAGTTAATAAACAAAGTGTCATTGCTTTTTTAGCTCTAATCGATAAAAGAAGCACATAACAGGTTACGCAGGCCAAGTACATAGTAGCAAGATTGTAATAAGCATTCAGCCCATGCACAATCAATCGAGTCTGAAATGCAAGGTTTCAAGCAGAAGCATGACGCAATCTTTACTATTAACACGCCATAAAAATCTCGTTACCTTGTGCTTTTATAGGAGTACACAACACCTTTAAAATCTTCACTAGCAGCAATGCTACAACCTTTCACATAGTACCTTCATTTTTAAGGATACCCTGCATTATTCGCAAGCCGTAGTAAATTTATACGATTATTGAATTTTTATACGTTGAAATAAGCAATCGAAACGCCCACCTTGAAAAAATCATAACAAGTATTCAGGCGAAACACAATCAATCGAATGTGAAATACAAAATGTCAGACGAGTCCATGGCGCATTCAATACCTTTCATGTGTCAGAAAATTTCTATTTTACTAACTTTATACGTGTTTTTAATTTTTTGACTACCTTACTGTGAGCAAAGTTATCACCTTTCAAACAGTGTGTACATTTTATTGAGACAATCTGTTTAGCATAAATAAAAAGCGCCACGCCACTGCGCAATCTTTTATTTTGATATGTTCAATTCATTATTCAGAGCTTACTTTGAAGTTCTTGAGCTCTTCAAAGTAAGCGCTGAATGTTAGTTTTTCCAAATTTTTAAAAATAAAATATCAAGCGTTCTATTTACCAGGCTGTCCAATAATTCTTGTCCGAAAATTTCACCATTTTTGTTTTTTTCAACTTTATTGAAAAACAAGTCTAATCAACAATATAATCACCACAGTTATTCACAACAGTGTCCCATCGATTGAGCAGGTCGCCGATGCCCTTCGCCCAGAACTCCGGGGGCTGCGACTCGAAGAAGTCCGCGATGTCGGATTTGAGGTTGTCGTAGTTGGTGAATTTTCTTCCGGCCAAATGGAGCTTCAGCGGGCTGAACAAGTGATAGTCGGAGCGGACGAGGTCCGCCGGGGAATACGGCGGATGGGCAACCGTCTCCCAGCCGAGCGTCGCCAACTTCTTCTCGGTCTCCTTCGCCACGTGAGGGCGCGCGCGTTGTCGTGCAGCAGGTGGACCGAGGCCCGTCGGGGACGCTTTTCTCGGATGGCGGCGGCCAGTTTCTCGAGCTGATCGGTGTAGATGGAGGCGGTGACCGTCCTGCCTTGCGGGAGCAGCTCGAAGTACAGCATGCCCTTGGCGTCCCATGATCTTCAGCGGGTGTTCCCTGTCCTCGAGGCTCGTGTCGCCGCTCTCGAAACGATTGAACCAGCGCTGACTGTGCGTTGACACAGCATCCTCCTTGCACGCTCTGCAGATGCTGGCGACGGCGGTGCCCGTGTCGTTGCCCAGCAGCCACTCGTAGTACACGAACGTACGAATTCGACCTTGGTCCATTTTAGCTTGTACTGGTAGCTAGACGCGGCGACTGCGCCTTATATACCCCTAGCGTGGAACTCTGGAGAACCTTCTAGAAGTTTTTACACTTGCCTGATATTGTAACACTTCTAAGGAAAATTATAGAATTTTGAAAAATTTCGGACAGAAATTATTGGACAGCCTGGTAGCTCTTTGTGACAGATAAACAATAAATTTTCAAGAAAGCAATAGTAAGTTTCTTCAAGTAAATTTTTTGTTCAGCCTTTTGGTCAACTTTTTTTTATACAGTGTGTTGAGCAAGAGTTATGTTATAGAGCTTAAATTAAACATTTTCGAAACAAAATTCGATATGTTTGAGCTGGGGTGTATTAGTCAAAAAAATGGACTGAAGATGGCATGTATGTATTTCTATTTTGCACTATTGACTTCCTCACTTGGACCGACTAAACACACACAGGTGCAGCCAGTATGCTCTCCACTAGCAAAAACCAATATCCCTCATTTTCGTATTTTTTATGCGTTAGAAAAGTCTGCTGTCTGGACATGTTTCCTTTTTAAAATGCGCATTGTAGAAGAGTGCACTCTTACCTTGGAGTGACGGCGGGAAGCACCGATTGTAAACAGTTTTTATCCACTTGTACCTATGCCGCAAGCTGTTTTTGCCCATAGCTCTTTTAGCTCTGATCTACGTATTACATTTATATTTTCAATTTTGGTTCATGATCTTTTTGTTTTCCGTTTTTATGTGGTTATAATACGCTTTTTTCCATCTGCTTTTTTTCTCCGCAGTATGAGGCGAAGCATAAAAAATAGGCGCTGTAAAATTTCTAGAGAAATGTGAAATCTTATTTCGTGAGGACTGGGAAGGAAGTGAAGAAATGCAATTTAAACTTTTTTATGTGCACCTGACTCTATCGTTTAGTATGTAGGATGTATTTCAGCACTTCATTTATGCAAAATTGGTTGTGGTGATTAACGGGTCAATATCTTTTCTGTGTAAAGTGTTGCCATGTCGCAACATTATGGCAACCCAATGACGATTTCTTGTGATGAAGTGTGATGAAGTGTTCGACTAGCTTTGCACATATAATATTCCCTGACTATGTCCAACCATCAGTACTTGCTTTTCGACATCAGCTTATCGAAGCCACTCTGGCCCCTGGTGGCCAGCCATGGACGTATTGATGTTGTATTGATGTTTAAATATTAATGTGAAGGCTTTGCACGAAGACCAGACGGACAAAATTATTTCTTGGCAGGGTATAAAAGGTATAAAACCGAACCTGAAGAGGAATAGTGAGTCAAGCGCGAAAACATCCTCTTCCTGGGCCGGATTCATCAACGACTTACGTAACTTTAACGGAGAATCGTTGGCTTATCAAACGATATGGTGAGCGATATGCCGTGTTAAAAGCTCAGATAACGCGGCTTATCGCTCATCATATCGCTTGGTAAGCCTACAATTTTCCGTTAAAGTTACGTAAGTCGTTGAAGAATTCGGCCTATGCATGCTACGCCACTCCAGTCGATCTCTAGAGTCTTCAGCTCCAAAACAACTCCAGACTGCAGACTCCGAACGGGTTGGAGCCTCCAGCATCTTTTGGTCTTCCTCAAAGGCGCTCGTATGTTCGAGGCGCTGCCGGCCGCGTAATATGCTTCAGTAGGGTTTCCTGAACGCGTTCTGTCATCGACTGTGTTCCGTTGAATGCCGGAGGGCCAATAATCCCTCTTCGACGCTTTCATCGGTCTTTCATTCTAAAGTCGTTAAGGAGTGGTTCGATGTAGTCAGCGTCAAAGTTTTGCCGTTTGTCGATTTAACAAAAAATATGAGGGACAAGGACATCTCGTAAACACTGTAAAGGCAAGAAAGCCTTTCGTTAATTTCTTCTGTCCAATGCCATAAATTGTTGCAAAGTACAGAAAGGAGAAAATAAGTAATTTACCAGTAAATAAAATTCATGGAGAACATCAATAGCTTAATTGCACAGTGGAATGAACGTTAAAAGTGAGGCCACATGTGGAATAAATAAAAGAATGAAGCTCTATCTAGCATTATAGCCGTGACCATCACCGCACGTAAACTAGGCAGCTAGTAAGCGCCTCGTCGACAAAACACGATTAAAGCAGAAATGGCGATGAGAAAAACGATACCAGTTAGAGAGTCATTAAGATACGACAACAACCAACACTGATATAGTGGAAATGGCACAAAGGCACTGTTTGTCCAATGTGTGTTATACAAGTACACTACGTGAACAAGATTAGCTACAAAGGCATTAAGAAGCAATGCAGCGTGTTAAAAAAATCGTGAAGCTCCTATTCATCCTCTAAAGAAGGACAATACGGCACCCAAGAAGAAAGGCAGCGTCCTTCCAGCGGTTGGTGACGACGTGGAAGACGTTGGCGGCGGAGCGTTGATGACTTCTAACGGCACTACTTCGTTGTGCTTGATGAATTTGTGCTCCTCGCAGTCGGGACTCGGACTCAGAAAACACATCTGAACAAAAAGGCATCTGATCCGAATAGCTCACACCCATTAGAGATCTAATGGTTAGTCGGACTAAGTCCATGAAGGTGTTCGGGTTAGTTACCAGCAAGAGGATGAAAGACTCACACAAGATAAACAACGAAAAAAAGTTCTTCAAAAATTTAGTTAGAAAATAGAATATGCATTGCAAAAGCGGCCCAAACATGAAAGCAATGCATGGAGTTCGACTCAACACAGCATAGCGTTGCGCTGCTTCAGAATGTCATCCTGATGTTGGAGTTTGAATATGCCTTGCTCCTATATTACCACCAAAAAAAAAAGAAGGCAATGGGCACCTTAAAGGAGAAAAGGGCCCGGAAAATAAGATAGAAACGAAGACATTAGTGCTAGTGAATACAAGCTTAAGTAATGGTAAGACAAATCGAATATGCAATGAGCTAAAGGATACGATATGTAAAAGAAAATTTGGTAGATGTCTTGAAGGTGGGCAGCATCGGGAGGTGAAAGCGCGTCAGCCATTCATAACCTAGCAGAACACCGACCAAACACATGCCTGCCTATCAGAGGCTGAGTATATTGCCCTTCTCTGAATGGTACGGCCATTCGGCTGGTGCGTTCCCATCTACCAACGCTGCCTCCTTTGCGGGTAGCTCCGAAAAATTCTTATATTATTTCTCACTCCACTGCTCCTTTTTCTAACAGAAAACTAAAAAGAATAAAAAGCACAAAGCAAGCCTTCTTTGCCGTGCACCACGTTGCGTAGTTTTTCGAGAGATGTCTAGAGTTTCCGCAAATGCTTATTTGGTCTACACGATAACTTCTGGTGGCCAGCCGATAGAATTGTTGATGTTTAAATTTTAATGCAAAAGCTTTGCACGAAGACCAGAAGGATAAAGTTACTTTTTGGCAAGGTGAAGAAGCGAACCTGAAGAGGATTCGTGAGACAAGCGCGAGTACTTCATTTTACAGCGCGCCACTCGATCCGCTCTCTAGAGTCTTCGGCTCTTAAACTTGGAACTCCAGACTGCAGATTCCGAGGAAGTTGGAGAGTCTCCAGCATTCGGATTCACAAAAAATGGGGTATCCTGTATTCGCCAGGTATCCACATGATACCTGTAGCCGTTTACATGAACGTTCCCGGGATCTTCCCGGCTTCCCACGGGAAGCGACCGAGGCAAAAGAGCGAGGAAGGAGAGAGAGCAAGAGATGATATCGCTTATCTCCCGCTCCCACCTCTTCATGAATACGGCCTCTAGTGAATTTGCATTTGTAATACGTTTCGAGGTCCTCAAAGGTGTTCGTAGGTTCGAGGCGCAGCCGGCGGCGTAATGCACTTCGGCAGGGTCACTGAACGCGTCCCGTCATCGATTGCATTCCGTTGTCAGAGTAGAAGTAACTCTTCCACGCTTTCATCGGTCTTCTCCAGTGTGTCAACGAGTGGTCCAGGAACGAACAGTTGCTCGATTACCACGTCGTGTGAGATGAACAAGTGATTAGTTGCTTGTCATAAATGGAGAGGTTATTGTGTTTATTGAAGACAAAAAAGTTTTACGGAGAGGTTTCACGTGAAACATTTCGTGAACCATTTAAACAAAACCATTTCTTTGACCCCAAATGAGGCATTTTCAGTCTCATTCATATGAAAAATAAGCACTTTCAAAGGCAGAACCAGCAGTGGTTTAAACGCTGATGATTATTAGCGAGAACAATGATAACTGCTACCGTTACCACAGGCATCTCTAAAACTGTCAGATGTACCGGTGGCCTTCGCTCGGTTCAATGGGCATCGATGGTTCATTGGACCGCTGGGAATAAGCAGCAGACGATGACTATGACGAGGCGAGGGAATCGGGAAGAATGGGTCTACCGACACCGGACGGGGGCTTCCTGTCAGAGTAATCAATACCGAATACAGTTCAGATAGTTTGCAAGTGAACACGAGAACACCTTGTAAAATATCTCTTGCTGACTTTGCGCCCCATGACGAATCCTGTGGACAGAGCCTCCGTTCCCTTCAACTAATTGCCTAGTACTTCTAGCTGTATCTGACATTTAGTAGATCAGCTGATGTGGCAAGTTAAGTATCATCTTAAACATAGCACAAGCAGGTATAGAATGCTGTAGGAATTCGAGCTTTCTGATAACCTCAAAAATTGCAAGTCGTGACTTGCTGTAGTACAGAAACACATCTGTGTCTCCGAAACCACTTTCAGGGTAAAACCCAACCAAAGCAAATAGGAAAGTGAAGAATAGACATCGGCGTTAACGAATTATTCGAGGGACGCTCCTACTTAGGTTATGCTGGGGCGATCTGAATGCCTACCAAATGGAGTTAGTGTTTAATCCTTCCCAGACTACTCTCTTACTAATTATCCTACCTTTGAAGGTTGGGAAGCTTGATTGACCTGGGAAAGTGAAGGGGTAGGGATGCTGTCGAGTTCTTCGAGATGAGTATACTGCCCGCATCAATCAAGCCTTGAATCTCTGTTAGTTCGACGAAGCACCAGATGACTTGTCCGTTGTGTGGCCACCGCAGGTCATTGCACAGACAAGCATGTGGATTCAAATGGCCTCGACGATAAAAACAGAGGGCGTGTCAGGAATTGCTAGCATTATTACCAAAGAAGAAACAACAAAAATTGAAACTGATAATAAGTACAGAACTAAAAATTCAGTTGAAACACCCAATGAATGTTTATCTTAACACCAGTAATTATATCAGATCTGCTGTGTGAGGATATGCATTGAAGCGTTAAATAAAGAGAGATAACCAAGCCAAAGGCAACCAAAGCGGAACAGAGAAGATACGGCCTTATTCCAAGCCTATTGTTCTTGTCAAAACATTAATTTTATTTACAATGTTCTCCAAGACGCCCGGCTTTCCTTCCGGCAGCGTGTGATCGCAACCTGCTTTTCCATACTGCGGCACCTGAAACGGACATCAATTTGCCTTTAAATGTGGTTAAATATCAAACTAAAATCTAAGCATCACCTAGAGACAGCGATATTATTATGAAATCTCGTGGTTGGCCAAAAACTTTCTAAAATGTGACTTTTCAGCTCTTATGAAACCCAGAGCTTGTTTGCAGAACTATAGTATTTTGCATGATCCCCATGAGATGGAAAGTGTCACGCTCGCGAACACTCCTCTCTTCTGTGATTGGCCAGGATGCCCGGTTTCCCACGGCGGCTTGCCGGTGAAGAGCTGTCGATCGGCCTGGGTGCACGGGAAAATCGTTGACGTCAGCATGTCGTTCGGCGCGCTCCGCTATGATTGTTCTGCGCTCCCGCTACGAAGTCTGCCGACCTTATGCTCCTGTATCAGATTCCGGATGCCCATCGTGGGGCCTCGTCCCTGCAGCTCCAGACGTAGCCAATAGATCAGCACCACCAGGAGAGGGCCGCGCCTCAACCCTCGCGGCCTCAGAAATTTCAGTCAATCCGTGCAAGGAGGATGTCTGATCTTCCTCCTTCAGTCCTTGGTACATGTATGATATTCGCTACTCATCACGTATGGAAATAAACCTCATGGATTGCTGTGTGTCGTGCTGGAGGGATTAGGCGAGTACCTTACCTACCAAGGTTGTCAAGTTTGTTCTTTTCATGTATATGAATTGTTGTGTGTGAGTGGGGTTTTCTCCTGTTGTTGAGGGCTTCCATCCTTGGACTTTCAGGAGCCAGCTGGCAGGAGGGAAAGGCAACTAGAGCTACACAACTACGATATGTCGACAATACGCTATAGGCAGGGCTAATATGTAGGGCTTGCAGGGGTCCACCTTCCCGCCTAGATTAGGTGACATCTACGACGCTCGGGTGACTACGGGCGGTTAAGAGCTCTTTAGGTAGGGGATCATCTCTGCCGATAGACCACCGATCGCAACAGTATGCCTTTTTATGCGCGGTAGAAGATGTTGAATTCTTTCATGAGTGTCTAGATCTATTCTATATTTCCTTACACTGACATGTAGTCTATAGAAAAGTTTTGTCCCGTAAGGTCCCGTTTATACTTCCGGCGCCAAGCGACGCGACGGCATGTAAAGTGGCCAAATTGATTGATCGCGTCGCAAATCAATATGGCCACCATATGTGGCGTCGTGTCGCTCGGCGTCAAATTATAAAGGGGGCCTAAAGCCCCCACAGAGTTCTGCGGCAATGGTTAAGGATAGGACAGGGACGCCGCCGGCGGCGAGCTCTGCGTCTCTGCCCTATGGTTAAGCATAGGGCCGCGGCGCTGTCGCAGAACTCTGTGGGGGCCTTTAGGCCCGGTTTATACTTCGTCGCGGCGCGACGCGATGGCCACGCAATGAGGGCAAATTAATCGATCGCGTCGCACAATCAATATGGCCACTCTACGTGGCGTGGCGTCGCGCCGCGACGAAGTATAAACGGGGCCTAACGGGTGCCGAAGAAGAGGGCGCCATCAGAGGCAGCTAGACTTGGAAAAACTCCTCAAAGGTCCGCATGTTATTTTCTTCCTATTAGGTGATATCCTGAAGATAAAAAGAACATACACGAACGGTGAAGTAGTGTCGATGATCCCATATGTAGCTGTTGAACTGATCATGGTAAAACTTGATCTTATCAGAACACGTAAAGTCTTCTCCACGTGGTTCGCCAACACACTCTATGTAGTGAGCGCCTGGTTCCATGGAATCCGGATACCTGAAGCAATGTTGTCGTAATCTGTAGCGGCATATTTTTGATTTTTTGGCAGAAAAATACTGACACACCTACTTACATGTTTTTTACACCACTAACAGCCTTTGAAATACTGCTCCGACACTAAGCAAACTTAAATTCTTCTTCTGAAGATAAGAAACCAACCAAATTTCTGTTCCGTGATGGTACGGTTTGGTGAGGTCGTTAGCATCGCACGGTCTACTCACATCACCGTCACCGAACCACGTCTTGTCTTTTGCGCAGGCTGGTAGATGTGGAACGATGTCACGACGGAACACCACCCGGTAGCTGAAGGAAGCATTCTGAATATCTATTTATTCACTTATTCGTATTATTTTAATCAATATTTCATTTTCTCGTTTCACTTATTTTATTTATTCAGAGGCTTGAGTCATGTAGAGCAAGATGAAATCACTACCAGCGTCGCGTAGCGGAAAATCGAGAAGGCGATGCTCGGAGAGATAGATTCACGCAAGTGAGAGAAGACATCTGGGGTTCCTAGCTTCGTCGACGTTTGAGAATCAGATTCGTTGTCGCGTGGGCCAAGTCGTCGAAAATTAGGTGGGCCGGCCACGTAATGCGATCTACAAACACTCGCTGGACGAAGGCTGTCACCGACCGGATACCGCGAGATGTCAATAGAATACCGAGATTCCCATCCACGTGTTGGTGGGCTACTTCGTGAAAACCTGAGCGAAAGGTTTGATGCTCTTGGCGTTACTCGAGCAGGAGGACCCATTGGAACACTTTGACACGCGACAGAGACGACAGGCGATACAGGTCATTAGTTCGTGGTGTTGTTTCGTGGGTTAAGAACAGAATAAGGAAAAAATGAAAGCAGAATTAAAGTTAAGAAGTGTAGAAAACAAAACAATACAAGAGAGATATTAGGGAGTACGATGAAAAGTCTACAAGCCCATGAAAACAGCTACTATAATAATTTAGTGAACAAACTGAACTCTACGCGAAGATAAGCATAGAAGACTTTCATTTTCTGAGCAGTTTGGGCTACCGACACGTTTTTATATAAAGATTGTAGATCTAACTGTGGTCTTTGAAACAGGAGCATGTAGGTGGAGCCTACTTCTTCTTCTTCTTGTCACATCGCCGCCGAAAAATTGGAAAGGGCTTCTGTGGAGCTTGCCTATGCGAAGCGCAGAAGCGGAATCGAAAGCAGAATCGTCTCATGGTTAGATCAAGCATAATATTCCTTTCTCGACCATTAGGAGCAAGAGAGTAATTTAAGCGAAAGCATCACATTATTTACGTTTATTGAAATTATTATGGGCGCGTGTAGCGCAGTCGGAGGAGGGGCCGACAGTTGCGCGCACCCGATAGCAGATTCCTGGTTCGGATTGCGTGGCGCATCTCAAAAGGGATTGAATAACGCCGTCCTTTATCCTTTATTGAACTTATTTTTAACGCTTTCCAGTATCTCAACTACAGGCCATACAAAGGTTTATAGGCTTAGGTTTTATAGGACAGAAGCGCTTCAGGAATTTCGCATTTAAGAAATTTGAAGAAATCTTAGGCGCGAAAGTTTCGCATTTTTACGTTGAAACTGAACGTAATACGTTAACATAGGGATTCATAGTTGTTAAGAAGTCCAATCTCGATCTACGTTAACCGCTTTGAAGATCAGCATCTTCTAGCTCATAGACAGGGATAGTCTCCTTACGATTGACACAAAGAAAATCCAAGAATTAATGGGTGCATGATAGGGGAATGCGAAATATTAGTAGATGCTAAGAGAAGGGCTTTAAATGAATAAAATATTGAACAAATAAAACTCAACTAAACTTGAACATGATAAAATTGCTCACAGAACTCCGGCTATAGTCGCCTTCTACCTATCTTCTACCCATCTTTCAAAGCAAGCGAAAGATACAAAAAATACCAACGCCGCCCTTACCTGTTCTTAATCATTGAGTCGAAGTTCCTAGCAAATGTGATGTCTCCTACACGCGGCTCTCCGAAGGTGTACATCGTGACTTGGTCGCCTGGTCGAAGACCTTGAATAACTTACTTGATCGCACAACTTAAGTTTCTTCGAGCCACATGGGTTACGGTACTTTTATCAGTATGGCTTATGACTTGGATGTGTAGTAGCGCAATAGGGAGGACCTCGGTTGCCGCGCTGTGCCCGAATTGAGGTTCTTGGTTCGGATCCCACGAATGCCATCCAAGCCCTCCCCCTCCCCTCTGAAAAAGGTAACATACCTAATTGTCCATTGGCTGGCCACTGCAAGTTATTGCATAGACAAAATACGCATTCTACTTCTACTGGATGTCGTGGAGGCATTTTGAATACATACTTGGCTTAAACAGTGAATTGCAGCCGCCAGCTGATGAAGAAGTCAGCGCCCTATCCTTTCCGGATAAGTCTGGTACAAATTCACCGACTCCGGAAAGTTGGAAAGCTTGTATGGCCTGGAGGGAAATCCGAACCAAGAACTTGGCCTCGGTGCACGCAACAGCTGACACCTCCTCCGACTGCGCTACACGCCCCTACTTCGTTAAACTACGCAATAATAAAGATTCTGACAACTGCCTCCCAAGAGACTCCTCATGTTTTAAAACAAGTAAAATATAAGAAAAATGACATGTATGGAGCTCAAGCTCACACCTACCTTGCTTGACAGTCCGAGCGGCAGCCAACGCCGCCAGTGCACCTCCAAGTGAGTGTCCAGTGAATATGAGTTTGTAGCCCTTAAATTGTTAACAGTTAATCTGGAGACAAATACGAAAACAAGATCAGTTCCAGCTTCTAAAGAAAATTGATAACTAACCGCATATTTTGGATTGTTCAGTGTTTTTTCGACTTCCGGCCATAGAACGAGATGACCGTTCATGAAATATCTGTTCACCTAAAAATAAAGGCAATATGAAGTTATTCTTTGCCATAGAGTTGAGAAGCCTCTGCATGTTTTATAGAATTTTACGCTACATTTGTTTTTCTGCACTATCCGTTCAATATTTTATGTACAATTCAAAACTAACTAAACAGTTGGGTATTGTCTAAGTGCAAGAGAATTCTTCAGCGAAGATAGCAGTGAATGCATAGGAATTTTTTCTTGGAGGATTGTGAGGTTTGTACCTTTTTAAACGCTCCATTAAAGCTATATGAGACGATCAAATTGCTTAGCAGTATGTATGAGAGGGTATCAACAAACCTTCCAATACCGTAAACCGTGCCAGAATAGCTCAGTGGCTCTGTTTGTACAGTAGACGTGAAGACAAACGTTAAAGATCAGGGGCCTTATTCAAAATAGCATGTTTGCGCTCTGATCGAGTTTTTACAAACGATGAAGGAACCAGTGAGGCGAAGTAATTTCTTGGGAATATACGTAACTTTAGCGTGAATTATAAGTTAGTTCGCACATTATAATCAAAATCGAACTCCATAGCTCGCTATTTACGATGTAAGGCACTCGTGTAATAGTTATGATTTCTAGCTTCCATCTGTGAACAATACTGGAAGGCACAGTTGAAGCCGAATGCTTTGAATAGGAACGATTTAAAAATCAACTTACCGTTCCTAAATCGAAAAAGTCCACACCTGGATGAATAGCCTGAAGACCTTCAAGCAGAAGTTGTCCCTGAAATGAAAATATCTATTTAGGCAGTCACTTTATCGAATTGTGAACCTCATGCTTACACAGCCCCTTCTTCACATAGGAAGGGAACCCTAAAAATTTATTTATTTATTTATTTATTTATTTATTTTATGCTAACTAAATAACGTGTCAAAAACACACTAATAACAGAACACAACAGTGCGATGCAAAATTTTTAGTACAGCTAAAGAAAGCATACAACATTTACTTGAATTCCTTTAGTAATTAGATTGATTAGTCAGTGAGTAGGTATTGTATTATTCGACTTCTCACAAATTTTCCAAATCTTTATAATAAACTTCGAACCTTTAAAAACCTTAGAATGTTTAAGCTTATTCTGATGTGCATAAAGACTAATTTTAAGGTGTTTTTCGGCTTTTATTTTCAGTCGTAAATGATCGAAAGGCTGGACAATTATGTTGCTTGTCGATCGAGAAAAAGTCTGTTGTCCAAGATATTCTGAAAAATGTTGACGAAAATCTCCACCACTTGCATCCAGGGGTCGGATTCATCAACGACTTACAGAGATTTGACAGAGAAATCACAGCGGAAAACTCAGATAGCGCGGATATGGTGAGCGATAAGCTGCGTTATCTGAGTTTTCCGCTGTGAATTCTCTGTTAAAGTTATGTAAGTCGTTGATGAATCCGGCTCCAGGTCTCGTTGCCATAATCATGAAAGTAAAGAAGGTACGATTGGTAAGGAATACAGGGATAGCACAACTAATACCATTCACATGTCCTCCTCTGTACCAAAAATTTGAAGGTGCATTACTCTAGAAACTCGTTTTGCCGATTGAAAAAAATAAGGTGACTACCCAACATATGGTAGCACTCCTTTGCAAAAAGTATATAACTAATTTTGGATAAACAAAATTGTCAAAATACTAGAAGTTCAAATCGCAGGAAAAGAAAGAAAATTGCATTCTTCAGCTATAAACATAAATCACTTTCTGTAAGCCTGAAGTGACTTTCACCAAAGTTACGAGCTCCTATAACAATGCTTTGTTGCGATTTGAATTCTTGCGCCAAGCAGGACTCGAAACCGCACCCCTTCTCACAGGATGCCCCACGCCATAGCACCACCGGCGATTGTTGACAAAATACACACAAATCGTTTTACATTTTTGCTTAAGCCTAGGGTGGCAGCTTTAAAGGTCATATGTTCCTACAAGAAATTTCAAAAATTCAAGGTTCATGCTCCATGCAGAATTCTAACCCGCACCGTCTGTGTTTCGGGTTGAATTCTAGCCCCATCCTCCATCAGTGCTGTTTGATCTATGACAACATCGACATACTCGAGAGTCGCTATGGGCTGCCGTTCGATTTCCAGCTGGTGCTAGAGTTTTGCTCCCAACAAAGAGTCCTTACGGCTATGAGTGTAAGTAGAATACCCACTACCAATCAAGTAGGACGCGCCAACATATTTGTCAAGTGCACGGAGTATACTCAACAATAAACATGCCGTAGGTTTTCATTTATTTGAGAAACAATTTTTTATCACTTTCTTTTATACCTAAATTTTATTTCCTCTCTACGAAATTTAGTTTGAATTTGACAGGTTGTTTCCTTCAATATAGCCCTTGCTTCAGTTGTCGAGCCGAATTTTAAGAGGTTTCAAACAATATTCTTCAGACATCCTGCACACATCGAAATCAGAGGCACCACTGTCTCAAATATTGCGTTCGATTAAACAGCGGTGGTGGTGTAATGGCGTAGAGCATTTCCCCCGGTCAATAGGAGGTGCGGGTTCAAATCCCGCCTGGCGCTAGAGCTTTTATTGCAACAAGACATCGTTGTAACGGCTATAACAGCTTTGTAACAGCGACAACTATCTATCTACCTATTTCCGCTGTTTTGCTGAATACTTTTTCTGAAATCGTAGTCAACACCTAATGACCGAATTTCGATTACCTTCGTCTTCGTGCCCCTGAAGACAAAGGCGAGCTCCTTTGTTACGTGCGATGCAGCTGAAACACATAAAATTTCAGAAGCCCTGCAAATATTTAAAACAAAATAGACTAAAAAATGATTTACCTATGTAACCTTCACATGTGTTGTCGAAGTCATCACAGTCTTCTTTGGTGCTTGAGACTATTTCAAACATTTCATGAGGTGGAAAGGTTCTGAAAGTCGCATGAGATTCACTTTTTGAAAACCAAAAGATAAAGCTTAGAGCTCCTTCTAGAAAAATGATTAGAAATCGAGATGCCCAGAAAAGCTAGAACCAACGGATCACCTGTTCAAGCAGGCTTCCTTCTCCTCTCCGTACGCACCAGCGGCCATGTTCAGCAACTTTCTTGCAGTGATCTCATCGTAGTTCGTCTTCTTTCCAAGAAACGGCAGTGCGTCAACTAATCCTATGCATGCTACTATGTACAGAAGACGCATTACCTGAAAAAGTAGCGCTTTACACGGAGAGCGACAGGAGAATTTTATTAATGGCGACTTTTCAATGGAGAAGCGAAAATGAAATCTTGCTAGAGAGATTCAACAGAGAACAGCGTATCTCGAATACAGCAGTACAAGTGTAGATTCGAGAAGTTCAAATCAAGTTAACGATTTAAAATTGCCTCCAAAATACAGGGTGTCACAAAAAATGTTCATAAAAAACTTTCAGAAAAAAATAAAATTCAAAGCTTACTTAGCTTACTTTGAAACAGCAGTTTTCGAGCATATCAAAAGAAAAGATCGCGCCGTGACGTGGCGATTTTTATTTATACTATAAAGGGTGTCTCAAAAAATGTATACATTGTTTGAAGGGTGATAACTTTGCTTACTGTAAAGCTGCTGAAGAGCCTAAACGCTCATCTAAAGCTTAAGAAAATAGAAATTTTCTGATATACGAGCAGATTGTGCCATGCACTCGTCTGAATTCTTGCATTTTGCCCTCGGTTGATTGTGTTTCACTTGAATACTTGTAGTAATTTCTCCTTAAAGAAACCGTACGATTGACTTGTGTTTTTAAAGGTTTAACACTTAAAAGCACACTACGCCCAGCAAAAAATGCAGGTTATCTTTAAAAAATGCAAGTACTTCTTTACATAAAAGTTGAGTGGGATTCTAACTATGCTTCAAAGAACTAGTCTGCTTTAGGCAATAGCAAAAGGAAACAACCAATAACACATGGATAAAGAATGAAGGACGGCGTTAATTAAACCCTATTTGGGATGCGCCATGCACTCTACTTCTATGGGATGCCATGGATGTAATTTGAATATGAACTTGACCTATACAAGAATTTGCGGTGGCCAGCCGATGAACAGGTCAGTGCTTTGCCCTCCGCAGAGAAGTCGTATCAATTCACCTATCCCGGGGATGGAAAGCCTGATTGGCCTGGGCGGGAAATCCGAACCAGAAACCTGGTATCGAGTGCACACGACAGTCGGTACCACCACCGACAACGCTACACGCGCCTTTATTGATAAATAAAAGAAGATGAATTAATTCGTTAAGAGAATGATGTCGCTGTCTGTGGAAATAGCTGACCTAGTTGAGCGTCTTAGAAGTGCCTGCGCTGCCTCAGCATGCATAATTCCCTGTTATAAATGATTTAGCGAATTTTGAAAGCACAATGGTTGAAGGACTACAATGGACATAGCTTTCGCTTGCGCAAGATATCTTGCGAAACGAGTAAATGATGGAAATGAGAGTACGTTTTTTGAATGTCCACTGAAGAACAGTGATCTGTGTATGCACTTCATTGAAGTTGAGCATCTTCGAGCTTTTGTTAACGAAAAATAATTTATCCAGGCATTCTGAGAAATATTAGGTTGTCCCATACGTCTTCGCCATTTTATTCAACGATTCACTGCAGATTTCGCCGTCTGTCTCTTGCATAGCGCTGCATAGCTTTCGAAAGAGAATAATTTGTTCTATCAGAATATGTATTGCATTTCTTTTTTCATCATGAAATTTGTTAATTTTTAGGTTGTTGAAATGAAAAGTGAAAAAGTGAAAAAGTAGCCATTTGCGCACTTGTTCTCTCCGCTTAGCTTTGTGATTTTTGCGCAGTTTTTTATAGCATTTGGAAGACAATGTTTTGTGCTACAAGAATATTTGTTGGTTCTATTTTCTCACTTGCCCTTTATTGATTTTTAGGCCATCAAATTGGGAATTCCGGCTTTTCCGTCTGAATTTTTACCAAAACCCCGGTTCTGTGGTTGGACTTTTTTGCTTGGTGTTATATGTCGTTTGAAAGAGGATGTCTTGCTCAGTAAGAATTTGTGTCGCGTTTATTGGCTCACGCTGATTTCTGTTGAATATCAACAACTGAAGGAGAAGAAGGAGTTGTTGGTGACGACGATTTTTCTCTTTTTGGCATTTTGTTGACATTCAATAGAAATGAATAAACGCGACACATATTCTTATAGAGCAAGAAATTCTCCTTCGAATGACATATAACACCAACTCAAAAACTCACAGAGCAGGAGCTGTCGGCAAAAATAACCATCCTCCTTCGAACGACCCAATTTGATGACCTAAAAATCAATAAAGGACAAATGAGCAAATAGCGCTAACACATATTCTTGTAGTACAGAACATTGTCTTCCAAATGCTCGAAAAAACTGCGCAAAAAATTACAAACCTAAGCGGAGAGAACAAGTGCGCAAATGGCTACTTTTTCACTTTTCACTTCAACGACCTAAAAATTGACAAAATTCAAGACGAAAAAGAAATGCAATACATATTCTGATAGAGCAAATCATTCCCTTTCGAATGCTGTGCAGCACTATGCAGGAGGCCGCCGACGAAATCTGCAGTGAATCGTTGAAAAAAAACCACGAAGACTTATGGGACAACCTAATACATTTCCAAAAAAAACGAAGAGTTCCTGCGTACGAACAGGCGGAATTATAATACAAAGCTGTGAGCGATAAGCATAATCAATGCATACTGAATCAGAAATAAAGGCGGCGAAATCAAACATCGTAAAGTTGGCGACGAATGGGTTACCGAAAAAAAAAACAGTCTGAAGTTCATACGACTCAACCACTACGTTATTGCCATCTGAAAAATTAACTGAATAACAGTAAATGTAAGATCATCAATTTCCAATTATTCGCAAAGGAGCACTGGTGTCTGATCAAAAAAAAATCTTGAGAGACGTTTTGCTACCTTCCTATCGTTTGGCACCCTGTAGTTTTAAAATAACAAAGTAAAAGATAAAATGAACAAAAGTCGATGGACTCGTTTTTTCTTTCTCCAAACAGCCACTATGTTACAGCATCTCCCCGGCAGCCTCGTCAGTGACGAGGAAAATACAGGACCTCCCAGAAAGTTCAAATATATTAGGTCGCTAGTAAAAAGTTGACATTTAAAACATCCTGCTGTATTATTTCTCTATACAATAACGCATCAGCATAATGGCTAAACAAGTCGTGCATTAGCCGATAAAATGAACTGTGATCAAAAGTTCTTAAGCATCTCAACTCGATGGGATTTACCAAAAAATTGCGACCTGACTGACATCTAATGCTTTAATCAAATACATAAAGAAAATCATTTAAGAACTCGAAGCGTACAACACTGTTTTTGAATAAACTACTTCCTAGTATGTGGAATTGTGTAAAAAAAAATCCTACTACCAGCCATGTATTTATGAAGACCCTGAAAAGAGCTGTTCATTGTGGGATAATATGTGTGGGATCGGTCCCATCTGACTGAATCCTTAACCGGGTTTCGATGGCGTTTACACACTGTCTATGAAGTGGAACGACAGGTGACAAAGCGATGAGCGGCGTCGACTGTCTGGTGGTCGAAAATCGTTCGCGCCTGTTTACCTTCATGCCACGACCGGACCTTGTGGGTCTACAGTCTGTTTTGTGGGCAACCTAGTGCACTTGAAGATGTCTCATTAGATTTGAGAGGCGTAAGGATAAAGGATAACGGAATACGCTAATCAATCCCTTTTAGGATGCGTCATGCAATCTACTTCTACGTGGTGATAGATGATTCAAAAGCGCATTTACTCTATGCAAAGGTTTAACATCTAGCATCTGCTGCATACACATGTACATGGAAGATAAGTAGTCAAAACTTTCTTTAAAACCAAACAAATGCACGTAAAATAATACTAATGTGGGCGCGCTTAGCGCAATCGGAGGAGGTGTCGTCAGTCGCATGCACCTGATGTACCAGGTTCCTGGTTCGGATTTACCGCCCAGGCCAACCAATCCTTCCATCCCTGCGGAGTCGGTGAATTGGTGTGAGACTTGTCTGGGAAGAACGAAGGACTAACTTGTTGATCGGTTGGCTACCACAAGTCATTGTATGGCCAAATTCAATTTTTTTCAAACAAATTGCCTTCACGACATCCCGTAAAAGTAGAATGCGTGGCGCACCCCAAGAACGATGAGTAACGCTGTCCAGAACAAATGGAACGCAAATAAAGAAGCAGCAAAACATGGTATACAAATTCAAAGGCAAGAAATATTCAGAAGCAGTTTGCCAATTCTGTCTAGAGAAAATAAACTACTTGGACTTCATCCTAGCTTTCGAACTAAGTTCTCCAGATGATGAACACTTCAAACGGAAAGGAGTTTTTCGTCTTTCAGATGATTATCTTAAAACTTCTACTCAGTAAAACTTACTCTATTCCACTGATTCTATAAAATTACCATTAAAAACGGTCCGACATCGCGACTGGGCCAGGAATTCTGACACGCGGACCAAGAAATCAAGATATTGGAACACAGTACACAACAGGGGAAGAGAACTAGTTTTCACCTAGTGACAGTCTACCATAACATACACAAAGAAGTACGACGATCTTTAATGTACCGATGTTTTAGCAGCCTCTTTAATATTTTTGAGAGATTTAATAGTAATAATAATAACATTAATAATTTATTAGTTGTTTAAGACGCACGTTGGAAAAAGAAACAAAAAACACGAACACAACAAAGACAACATTGTTTTCAAAATTCTAGCAGAAAAGCAACTTCTTTTCAGCCATAGGTATGAAAGAGCCGGAAGCTTGACAACACAAAAATTCTGTTTTTCACGGTCATTTTCATTTTCACTATAAAAAACGGCTCATGAGCCTTTTAGAAGCACAAGATAAAAACTCCTCCTGGAAGGATTGTGCAGCTCTGCTTTGGAACACCGGTCCCCTTTCTCACGTTGTCCAGAGTAATGTCCGAAATGTTTCCTTTGCTAACGAACAGGTTACACAATAGCCGTTTCACTGGATGTTTGCACAGTCCCCTTGGTAAACAAAAATTCTTCGATGATTTATGCGCGCCCTATAGAATAACCTTCAAGAGGGCTTAAGGGGAAAATAGTTTTAGCGTGAATGTTTGCATTACTCATCCTTTTCGGCACGCAAAATAGCATCGCTTCACCTCACCGCAACCTCCTTAGTGGGCAACGGATCGTGTATGGGTGCCTAAAAGAAATTGAAATCTCCCACTCTTTATCTACATTTACCACTATTAATAATTACTCTAATTATTTTTTATTATTTATATTTATCCATAATAATTAGTTCAAGAACGCACGTTAAGTGCTGTTACAACGGTTATCTCAAGCCGATAACCACAGCAAGTTACTGTATGGACAGTCAGGGCTTGTCCTACCTAGACGTCTGGTACCAAATCACCGATCTCGGAGAGATGATACGCTTGGTTGGTCTTGGGTAAAATCCGAACCAGGAATCTGGTATCGGGCGACAGCCGGTACCTCCCTCCTCCGACTGCTCCTCCGACTGTGCTAAACGCGCCCTTCCATAGAAGTAGGAAGAGGAAAAGTTCTACGTGATCAACTTTTGAAACGGAAAATGTTGAAGCAAATAAAAGTAAGCCTTGTTTGAAATTTTGAATTTGAAACATAAACTGCTGCCACAAATTTTTTTGCTATGTTGAAAAAAGGAATAGCAGACATAGAATCCTGATCTTGACGTAAACAGTGAGAGACAGACACAGTTTTCAAAAATTGTCATTTCTTAAACAAAGATGGACTAAAAGTGAAATTGACTGCACACGAAGCCGGCCTAACCTCATACTGCGCTACCACGCCGCCTTCAGAAAATTTATTTTACAAAAAAAAGATCAAGCAGTGCGCCGACCATTTAGCCGTCAAGGAATAACAACGCTTCGAAGGACTTCAAATAGATTTTTTTGAATAGTTCATTCAGAGCGTGTCTATTTCAAGTTAGAGGCCTGAATTTTGTTTCGGAAACCGTTCAGTTTGATTTCAAAATGTGTCCAGATTGACTTCAAACGCTAGGATTTCCTTTCCCTTGGTGTTCAGCCTGAAAGGAAAACGGCGTACTTTCAAATAAGTTGTTGTTGGCGCAATGCGATTCGTAACCGACATTATAATAAGCGGATAGGCCCGCCAATGTTTTGTTCCCTGTTCAGCACGTGACAGCAGATTGGTGAAAAGGATTGGGATAATAAGGAAGGTCGTTTTCTGCCACGGTAATGCAGTGCTTGCAAATCATAGATTATTCTCGTTCTATATGTATGGTTTCTGATCATTTGCACTGCAACAATTTGGCCATGTTGGAACACTTCTTCAGCTTTGCGCAAATTCTTATAGTATGCCTTTTGATAATGAGATCGAAATGCTGCCAGAATTTCGTTCCTTTTCGAGTTAATTTATCATCGATGCAACGGCTATGTAGGCTTCACAATGAGTTTTCAGCCTGCTTACAGATTGTCTAACTGCTCCTATATAGTAGCTGTGAGTAACCTTCTGGATTACCACGTTTGCAAAGTCTGCTTCGCTGTTTGCCGATGCAGCAGCCATGCACATCAATTTTTAGCTTTCTATTTATTTATTAGCTTGCGCCAATTCGTCGAAAATGAGGTGGGCTGGCTACTTAATGCGCTCCGCAGACACCCGTTGAACGACAGCCGCCACCGGCTAGATTCAAAGTGATGCCAAGAAGACACCAGGACGCCCATCAGCGTGTTGATCGGATTTTTCTTGAAACCCCTGAACGAACGACGCTTTTCGTCTCCTTTGGACGTGGGAACCCATTGGGGCACTCTGGCACGAGACAGGGTTTATTGAAGACGCTGCTGGCGACCACTCGAGCAGCTAGAATGGGACGACAGATGATTAGCTATGTGGTCAGAAAAATGTCGTATTCTCGTCCGACCTCAGAGAATAGTCGAAAGCTTCGCTGTTCTTTGAGCAGCTGAGTGCACCTCTAGCATTTCCAACGTGTGCTCACCTGTATCGTACAGCTGCTGAGCTCAAGCAAACATTTCGGCCTCAAATAATCGAACATCAACTGCAAAACATGGCGCGACTGCTCTTTCAAGTACATTGAAACCAAATCGCTGCCGAGCTCTGCAAGGCTAACATAATAAATAAACATTTCTAGTTACACAGCACCTAAATAGGGTTTGCCTCTAATTAGGACGTATAAGTGAACATCCTTAAACCGAAACCATTCCTGTTAGCGCGTTTCCTTTATAGCCACGAACCGAGATTGATGCTCACTTTTTTATTCGGCTTACGTTTTGGCTAGGATAGGATAATGTGGCTTTTGGGCGCGTGTAGCGCAGTCGGAGGAGGCGCCGACTATCGCCTGCACCCATACCAGGTTCCTGGTTCGGATTTCCCGCCCAGGCAAACCAAGCCCTCCATCCCTTCGGGGTCGGTGAATTGGTACCAGACGTGTCTGGGAAGGATAAAGCGTTGACTTGTTCATCGGCTGGCCACCGCAAGTCATTGTATGGCCAAATACACATTCATGTCGCCTCCACGACATTCCGTAGAAGTAGAATGCGCTGGCGCATCCCAAAAGGGATTGTGTAACGCCGTCCTTTATCCTTATCTTATCCTTTACGTTTTGGAGCGAAATGAGGCCAAATCATTCCGTTAACCGCTTATAAACGGAATTCCGGTAGAGTGGCGCGGAAGTGAAAAGCCAATATAAACACTTTTTACTTTTTCTATTTTTCTTAAATATAAACAATTGTTTAAGGATAATTAGGAAAGGATAAGGGAAGGAGTTAACCGGTTCTAATTTGGAATGTGCCACGCATTCTACATACAAAAGATAACCTAGAGGAAATTTGAACATTCTTAACCAATACAATTACTTGCAGCGTCCAGCCGATGGTCTAGTCAGTGCTTTATCCTTCCCAGACAAGTCTGCCACCGATACGCCGATCACTGAAGGAGTAGAAAGATTGGTAGGCCTAGGCGGGAGATCCGAGCTAGGAGCCTGGACCGACGAAGGTACAATATAAACGGTTTAAATGTGAGAAATCGTAGTACATGTGCTTCGAAGAAAGATGTCGTTGAAATCCAAAGGTGTTAAGAAATCATCGAGAATGCACTAAATTGGTAAGGGTAAGTCCTCTGCGAGGGCGTGTGTAGCGCAGTTGAAGGAGGCGCCCACTGTCGCATGCACCCGATACCAGGTTCTTGGCTCAGATTTCCCGCCCAGGCCAACCAAGCGTTCCATCCCTCCGGGGTCGGTGAATTGGTACCAGACTTGTCTGGGAAGGATAAGGCGCTGATTTGTTCATCGGCTGGCCACCGCAAGTCATTGTAGGCCAAATACGCCTTCAAAGCGTCTCCACGACATCCCGTAGAACTAGAATGCGTGGCGCATCCCAAAAGAGATTGAGTAACGCAGTCCTTTATCCTTTATCATTTAAGTCCTCTGCGTCTTAACGAACGTCTTCGAAAAAAGATGTTGCTGAAATCCAACGGTGTTAGGAAATCATCGAGTATGCACTGAATTGGTAAGGGTAAGTCGTCTGGGTTTCAATGATAAAACAAAAGGCGATGTGTGTTGAGTGATAAGGAATTACGGAGGTAGCAAAGGGTACGAGGTAGGAAAATAATTTAGTAAGCTTTAAAACCCACCCTGAATGAAAAAAGCCCTGAATGAACGATATGACGCTCTTCGTGTCCCTCGAGCAAAGAAGCTCCATTGGAGCATTCTGGCACGCGACAGGGACAAATGGAGACGCTGCTGGCGTCCGTCAACAACAAGATGATCAAAAGGACGATAGGTGACACAAGTGAAGCTTCAAAATCATGAATGCGCAAAAACTGAGAGAATTTCCTTTATAACCTGATACAAAGGCTAAGCGGGAGCTTCATTTTCGGATGTTAGGTAATCTATACATCTAGTAAACAGCTCCATTCCATTCAGAAGAGTTATTCCAAAAGGAAGATGTGAAGAAAATAAAGTTTTTTGAGCCTGTAACAAGGTGGTGTGATCCCTTCGATAACCCTTATACCTGTAGCAAAAGCCAAAAGAAGCCAAGAATCATTTCAAGTCATTAGGTGGAAGCTTAAGCATGACACTTCTTTTCCAACGAGCTTGGTAGATAGAGGTGACGATACACAGTGAAGAGCGAATCCAAGACCTCAAGAAGTGCGGTCACTTGAAGAATATCGTCATGAGTCTCACAGTCGAACGCTTAGAGGAAAGAAACTGCTGTGTTTCGTGCTCCATGTCTTTGACCATTTGTCAGCAGAACCATACTGTAAAGAAAAATAAAATAAAAATGCAAATTCTATCTCCAATTTTTATGGCGCAGAAACAAGTGCAATGAAGAAAATAAATAAATAAATGTGTATGTAGCACGCTGTTCGATCTATGAAGTCGTTGAAATGAAGAGATTCAGTCGTACAATCTTCTTCAGTGATAGGTCTCTAGAATGCCAAGCAAAAGTGGAGCAAGAGACCAAAAAGCGTCAGTTTCACACAGACCTCTCTCTCTATCGATCCTAACATTCTTTGGAAGACAACATACTACACTAAGATTGGCTACATCGAAGGAAGTGAAAGTGCTGCAGGTTTGTTTCAAGAAATCTTCAGTTGCAGGGCTTATGCAGGAACATCAGTTGTAGGCAATAAGTTTTGACTGAAAACGTGGTCATTTTAGGAACTCTTAACCATTCAGATATCTCCACAGAAGGTAAAACACATACTAAATCGAAATCCTTCCCAACTTTCACTGATGATATCGCTTGCGAAACCGATCCGGCCCAATTCGAAAGATCCTAGATCTTAGGTTGGATTAAAATCAGGCCCCCGTGCAAACTAGTGGATCACGGAACCAAGGAACGATCTGCTTAAAGGGTTTCTTTAAAAAATAGGAAGCTTTTGGAATTCTGTTGGCAACAGTTAACGTCATTTGCTGACCTAAAACTGACAAAGTAAGAGGTATGGTAGCTCAACAAAAATATGTACAGAATTCCCTGCTCCAATCATACTGTATAAAGTTTTCTCTACAATTTTCAAGTCAAATTGGACACCTTTCAAGCTCAATTGGACACTCTTTAAAGCAAGCTTGACGCTTTTAAAATCAAAATATGTTCACTTATTGAGGAAGGTGAATTCTAAAAAAAATCTCAAAGAAAGTCTGACCAAATTTTCCTTGAACAAAAAATTATTCTAACCACCACGAAGATTGGTAATTGATTGGTAAAAAGAATTCTGTTTGCATGACGTAAATGTAAATGATAAGAAAAGGACAGCTATAAATACACACATATTCTTCATGCACTTGAAAACAAAATTTATTTTATCATTTTCCCTGAAAATAAAATTTTTATGGAACTACAAGCAATGTGTTCACGTATTGAGGAAAGTGAATTTTAAAAAATCTCAAAGAATTATTTCTATTTCTATTTCTATTTCTCATTTTCTTTCATATTAATTTCTATTTTATCGCGGGAAAAAAGTATTTTCGATTTGGAAGACGTTCATTTTGATTTCAAAAACGTCAAGCTTGTTCAGAAGGGTGTCCAATTTGAGTTAGAAAATGGTGTAGCTATGTTATGCACCCATTTTTTTAATTTTTAATATTTTCTGATCCTGATAAAATACGTAACTTGTTTGTGGAAGCACTCAACACACTACTGATCCAAAAAGTGCCCAAACATTAAGCAATAAGCGTCACGGTTTAAAAAAGCTGCGGAATACGTGAAAGAACAATGAACATCCGAAATCGGAAGACATCTCTAGACATAGCGAAATGAGCGTACGGATTCAGAAGACGTGCCACAGTTGTTGTGCAGTGAACAACAACTGTTGCATCTCTTCTGAATCCGTACGCTCATAAGTAGGAGAGCTGATTATAGACCGTACCACACACACTAGATTTGGGGCGGTCTATAATGGACTACCCTGTCAGAATTTTAAAAAAATGTCACCAAAATAGTAAAGGAAGAACAATAAATCAACCACCGGGAGGAGTAAAAATCTTGAGGCTGCTATGGAAAGAAATTTTTTAAAAGCCATAAAATTCGCAGAGCTGGTGCCTCATTTACAACAAAGACAAGGGCACTCCACTCACCACTCAGGCGCACCACTGTGTCAATACTAAAGACCATGCGAGGTAAAACGGTCTGGTTTAGCGCGGTTTTTCAAGGGGTTAACCAAACTCAAACTGTCACGTATTCGACCTTAATTCGCTAAATCTGAATTCCAGCCTTGTAAGGCTCGCAGAGTTTCAACTTTAGCGTGTTGCTTCTTCACCGATGGCGCTGCATTAAAACGTCTCGCATACTTTTCATCTTAGGAAACTGGCGACGTATAAAAATATATTGCATAAGAATAGACAGAAATTCAAAAAAGTGAAGCTTGGTGTAAATTGTTAATACTTTTGTATTATAATTGAATAAAACATAGTCACATAGTATAAAGAATTTAAAAAGTATGAAAAGTTTAAAAGGTTTGTTTCGCCACTGTCCAGAAAAGAAGCGTGTTATAAGATATTCTTAAAATCTGTCTATATGTGGAGAAAAATCAGAAATTGAAAACAAATGGAAGATCCGATAAAGAAAATATAAGAAACAATGTGAAAAGATAGGGAACTGGACACGATTTGAGAGTAACTGATTGGAAAAGTGAAGATAAATGATCAACAGAAACAATTGAGTAAAAAGTGAGGTATAACTCAAAGAAATATTGACGACATTGACGACAATATGAGCCACCGGTGGCTCATAACTTTTCGCGCTATTTTTTGTACTACTGCCGTCGGTTTTTTAAAGATGTTTTTTTTCTGTTCCCTAATTACCTGTGATAGGAGAATGTCCAGTGGGAATAAGCAAAAAAATTGTCTTTGTTTTCATTAGATATACCCAATTTAAAAAATTTATTAGGAAAGAGACCAATTCTACAATCAAATCAATTCAAGTCAGTATTTTTCACCCAAATTTTGCCAAAGGAGGTTATTTTGGGTGATGATCACGAATCTGACATCTTTTTTCAAAATCTGAGCAGATTACGGTAGGTTGCGCTAGGTACGGTAAGGCTGTCAGAGTCATGGTCATCGATTTCGTCCAAACTTCGCCTATGGGTTTTTTTGGGGTGCTGATCACGAATGCAACATCCGTTTTTGGTATTATGATAGACTAGGGTAGATTACGGTAGGTACGGGTGAGTAAGACTGTTGGAGTCATGGTCATCGATTTCGTCCAAACTTCGCCCATGGGGGTTATGTGGGGTGCTGATCACGAATCCGACATCCGTTTTTGGTAATACGGTGGAATAAAGTAGGCTGCGGTAGGTACGGGTGATTGAGGCTGTTGGCGATTACCCCTACCTACCGTAACCTACCGTACTTCACCCTAATACCAAAAGCGGATGTCAGATTCGTGATCAGCACCCCAAATAAACCCCTGTGCGACGTTTAGGGAAAAAGGTGGTCATGATCTCGGCAGCCTTAGTCACCCTACCTACCGTTACCTATCGTACAAGCGAATAACAGATTCGTGATCAGCACACTAAATGACCCCTCTGGTCGCAGTTTGAAGGGAAAAAACAAGCAAAACAAAAAAGTGTTCCGCGAGGAACATTATGAGCCACCGGTGGCTCAAAGCGCGCGTTCCACGCGGCTTTCTGCTTTCTGTGTCAATGTGTTAAAATATGTTCTTATAAGTCAAATTGACTACTTGAAAAGTGTATTATTATAATACATGGCGATGTCAGGTGACAGATTGATCGTTTAGCGAAACTGGTCGACCAGCTGAAATTAAGCAATAATGGCACAATATCACGACGAAGCGGCCAAGTGCGTTAATTCCTACCATTTCAAGTGTTTCAACGAGAGCTTTCCCATAACTTCAGCAACTCTTCTTGTCAGTTCTTTTCACGGGAAATTTATGTGAGATTCACGTAGCGAGTCGGACATGAATGAACACTTTGTGAATGCGGATGACAAGTTTGATTGAATCACAGCTGCGTAGGTATGATCGTACGGGCCGAGCACCACGAATGGAAGGGCAGTTTCTGATCAAAACAGCAACCAAACAATGGAAACGCTGGCAGCGAACACCACTGAACGGTGTGACGGCAGCGGCAAACTACAACACATATGTCTCCATCAATATTGGAGTAAAACTCAAAGACTTGAAGTCCTCTCGCAAAAAGGCGTGAAAAAGAAATTGAAAAGTTTTAGTAGGCCTTAGCAAAAACGTCCTTTATGTATTTGTTTATTCGACGTTAGCTATTCAAATAACGTGCCAGAAACCTACTATTAACACAACACAAGAGGGAGATGCGAAAAATATAGAATATATAAAAGAAGCATAGGAAATTTTTCTTAAATTCCTACAGTAATTGGATTGATTAGTCAGTGAGTATCAGCAGATTATTCATTTAACAATTCCTACATAATCACGGACCATTGAAAACCTGAACTTAAAAATAGATCCTGACAATAGAGCCAAAGAAATCAGTGATTTAAGAAATGAGAGTGAAATGTATAAAAACTATACTTATAGCATTTTCATCTTACGAGATGTCTGGTAAATTTTCTGCGTGATATGAAGAGAAAGAGGAGCACGTGTAAAGCAGTCGGAAATTTCGGCTGCCGCGTGCACCTGGTTATTGGTTCGGATTTCCGCCCGGAGTAATCAAGCCTTCTATCCCTCCGGGGTCAGTGAAATGTTAGCAGACGTGTTCGGGAAGGATAAAGCAATGGAGTGTTCATCGACTGGCCACCGCAAGTCATTGCATGACCAAATCAACTCATAGAAGTAGAATGCGTGGCGCACCCCCACCCCAAAAGGGTTGACTAACGCTGTATTTTATCCTTTACACTTTGTGAAGGAGGATTAGGATACACTCCCCTCTAGACCTGCATCAAGATTACTCAGCTGTTTAATCGACTTACGCAGAATACTGTGCAGACGATAAATAAATAAATGAATAAATAAGTAAATAAATAAATAAATAAATAAATAAATAAATAAAATACCAGGCAATGAAATGAAAAAGACACCCAAAAACTGGGAAGGAAGTGCAAACGTGCCAAAACCTGTGAGATATAATAATTTAAGGCAGCCAAAGCTAATGCAGCAGTGAACTGCACAAAATACTAGGGAGAAGAGGACGTGAGATCTGGCTAAGCAGTGATCGATCGATGAGGTGTAGGGAAGCCGATCGTTTTGGAATACAAAGCGAAAAAGCGATTCACGATTTGAAATCGATCGTCAGCATGAAAAAGAATCGCGTTTACGTTTCGAGGTCATCGACAATTAGAGGGGAGATGTCGCGTCGAAATGGGAGGTTCGAGGTCGAGCTGTCAGTAGTTACCGGTAGCCGTAGCCGTCACGTTCCTTCGTCAGCCCATTTTCATCGGGGTCGATGATGAAGGCGTGATTGCTATACCATCTAACAGACACGGGTAATTACTGAAGCGAAGAGTCCTTCATATTTGATAAACTTAGTTATACAAATATGGTTGGTGCAGGGGCACAAGAAAGCAGGTGACAGTCCGAAACTAATCAGAATCGGTACTGACGTCCAGGTAGCATTAGCTAAATCATGATCTGAGCTACGAAAACTAAATGGAAGACGGATTAGGTTTTTGGAGCGTGAAACTGGCACTGGAGCACTTTTTGGTTCGGGTGAGCATTCAGTTCAATGATAGTGATGAGCCCTATGTTCAAACTCTTTAAGCTAGCTCCAACGCTACCCGATTTCCCACTTATTGGTTCTGGACGAATTCGGGTTGCAGGCCTTGTCATTCTTTTCTTTTAGAAGCTTTTTCGTATTCATTCTCAATATAGTTTGACTCTGTGTTTTGGACACATATGTAGCTTATATGGGCCGCATTCCGAAGCTTCTATGCTTGCCTAGTCTTGTGCTCTCCTTCGCGTCAACGGACCATGTAAGCTACCTTCCTGGCACGGGAGGATCGATGGCAGAAAACGCAGGAAGACGTGCTCTAACTCCAGATTCACGCTCGAGGGCGAGAAACTGTTCCGTCTTTCCTTTTGCTGTGGTGATTCTCATAATTCATCTATCCACCACAGGAGTCTTCGTGAAGAAGAATCGAATAATAACGAACGTGATAGGAGAACAAATCGCGTTAGACATTTTATATTCGACAGTTTCACACAGGAGCAGCTGACGTCAGAAAATCAACAATTCAACAATCACCATAGTAATCGTATTATAGCCTATCCCCCCCCCCCCCTTCTCACCATACAATTTGAAGTCACGTTTGATAAAGCACGAATTACCCATCACAACATGTTTTGGTAGTCAGATCATATTATTTGGAGGCAAACACTTCCTATTCCAAGACCACCATGTAAACGTAAAACAAATCCGATAACTGCTCTCTGAAACAGAAGCTTGGACCTCTTCTTGTGAAAGATAAATATTTAAGGAGCTTGGCTAGAGGAATGTGTTACGCCTTCAACCTATCTCAAAGACGTTCTTTAACGATCTGACGAAACCAGAAGTTTGAGAATTTATTCTACCAGACAGTCCTGGCTTTGTTGCGTTCAGATAAAAGCTCTGATGTAAAGCATCAAAAACATTTTCAAAAAATAATTTTATTTTTTAATTTTAATCAATTTAATAAAAAGTTTCCTAAGCCTTTACAACAATACGAACCCAGCCAACTTCGAAGTTTTCCTCATGTCTAAAACATCGCTGCCCAACGACCAGACAACTAAGGCCTTGACACAGTATCGATGCGAAGGCTGAGGTGAAAACGCAGCCGGTTGACCTCAGTTTTAAGTTCCTACTGATCACAAAGTATTTTTACGAAAGAATTATGTTTATGTTAAGAATCTAATCCAAGAGAAAGGGAGGAGTAACATCAGAAACCAAAAAAGAAACTTTTGCAATGAACGCATTACGCTTCCGGAAAATATCATGAAATCTAAATCTTTATGTTCGTCCAATAAAATGTCTTGCGGCTTCGTTCATTAAAGAAGACTGCATTCTATAGTTTTCAAGCTTGCCTGGTACCAATTCACCGAAGCTGTAGGCGTAAGAGGGTTTTGCTGACCTTCAGCGAGAGAAATGCTGAATTCGGTTTAGGATGTACGCGAGTACAGGTGCCTCTAGTAGTCGACGGCGCCACAAGGCCTTTGTAGCTACCCAACTCTTCAAAGGAGATTACCATTGTAAAAACCAACGCATAATCATTTTCTTTGAGCGCGTCTCACTCAGTCGGAGGAGGTACCGGCTGTCGTGTTTACCCGATACCAGGTTCCTGGCTCGAAATTCCCATCCATGCCACTGAGCCTTCCATCTATGCGCATCGGTGAATTGGTGCCAGAGTTCTCTGAGAAGGATAGAGCGCTGACTTGTTCATGGGCTGGCCTCCGCAAGTCATTGTATGACCAAATACGCTTTTAATTCGCCTCCACGACATCCCTAGAAGTAGTATGCGTGGCGAATCCTAAAATCGATTGAGTAGCACTGTGCTTTATACTTATCCTTAATTCAATCACTCTACTACGTGAAGACTGTTGGAGTCGCTGTAGCAAATAGCCAGCATTAGTTACCATTATTTAAAAGAAGGTATTGAGAAAATTTGGCACTCGAGAAGTGTCCATGTTATCACAGAGCAAACAGCACTCCTATTATTTCCATTCCTTATCAGAAATTGATATGCATGCTACCTTTTTCAAAACAAAAAGAAAGAAAACGTTCCTTATTATGGATTCATTCATATGTAAAGCTAAATGATGTGACCACTACTTTTTCGTTCTTGGAGTTTTGACACATTGTGTTCTTTATGAAGAAAAAACGAAATTCGATGAAGAAATGTCAACATAAGCTGTGAAAAACTTCATGGAACCTAAGCCGTGTGTGTTAGGGTCTTATCTCTTTAATTAACGTGCAATTTTTTGTACTATTATCTGCTTAATTTCAACATTTTTTAATGGCAGAAAAATATGAGATGACGTCTATTCAGCCCTTTCGTTGATGTATTCTGAATGCTGACAATTAACGGTAGAGCTGAAAGCTGACAGTACAGGAGGAAGCGATTGAGAAGAGTTTCGAAGCGGAGCGAAGCTGAACGTTTCGGTGGGGATGGGAATGAACGACAAAGGCCACGCGCGTACAGAGCAGACAGGGTCGACTGAATGGGAGGATGAGTCACGCGTGTCCGACCGGTCCTCGTGAATCCGTCGTTCCATGCAAATCTGACAAAAACCAGCGGACAGCAGGCGACCTTTTGTGAAGACAGTCGATGACGCTTCGTAGGCAATACTGGCGAGTTGATGAACGCATGGGCCGAAGCAGCGAACGAGTGGAAATGCAATGCTTGCTCTGTGGTGTGGCTGATGTGGAAAGCAAGGGAGTGGGCGACATACAGTACCGCCGCTAAACATTCAACCAAACGACGTTTGCGACGCAAAAACGCGTTTTTTGCGTCGCATCATGGTAACTTTGTCCAAAATAAAGGTTTTCTCACCAAAATGTACAAGGGCTCCTAACATCACCTTACCTACCAATGGACATGCAACCGCCACTTAAAAGTCGATGGAAGCCTGAAAACCAGTGCCGCAATTAAGGAGAGTCCTAATTACTGTGACCCGACCCAACACCGTCGCCCAGTCTCGCTTAATTATGTCCCCTGGCACAAATAGTCTGCCCAATTAAATTTTAAAAATCTTAAACCTAATTAAACTTTATTTTCCTTCTATTTATGGGCTCCCTCTGGCTGCGGCAATTCATTTGGGACCAAATTTGGCAGGAAAATATGCATGAGTCTGCAGCTGCTTCAACCGATTTTGTTTATTTCAACGGAAGCATTCACAGTATAAACCTGTTATTGTAGTTTGCAATCTAGTCATCTTTAAGGAGGGAAAACGATATAGAAAATTTAAGTTTCGAGTTCATTTTGGGCCTTTGCATGCTGGTTGCGATTCGTCAAAACTGCAAGTGTACCTTGGCTGCGAATATCTATGTCCCAAGGAATGATCGAGTTCAAAAATAACTCTATTCTAACCATACACAATGTAGAGACTCCACGTATCAAATATCGAGAAGCCACCGATCAGATGGCAGAAGTTCAACAGGTTAAAGTGAAGACCTCTTTCAAAAGCGTGACTGAGCTTCAACAGCGTTTCATGCTCAGTCTTCTCAGAATGAATGCTGGAAAGCCTAGTATTATAATTATGCAATTTTTAAAAAAAAATCTTCCACCAACTCGGACACCAATAATTGGACACACGAGCGCTGATGTAGAGGCCTTCTTTGATCATAATTGCGGTGATCTGACAAAAAACGCGTTTTTGCGTTGCAAACGTCGTTTGGTTGAATGTTTAGCAGCGGTACTGTATATCGGGTTGTGGTATAAGTTTGTAGGGCTTTTTTCGAAAAGCTCTATTAAAACAAAAACGATACTTCTAACAACACGTTCAAAACAATTAAATCAGTTAGACTGCATTCTTGGCTGCAATTCTGATTTAATTGTCTGGTTTTGATTCACTCTCAGATTCTACCACCATGTGAAGAAGTTAGAGTACTATAATAGTTCTTGTGCTTGAAAATTTCTGAAAATGAATTAGAATTTTTGAAAGCGTAAATCAGGCTTCTGTTCTGTCACGAAACCTAGCTTAACCTTCGCTGTTCGCCGTCGATTTTGAAAGTCATTCTGAGTGTGGACGTTCAAAACTATATGTGTTAAAACTATGTAGTGATGCTCGCATCGCCTAGTCATTCCTGGTGCAAATGACTTCAAAAGAGACGGGAACATGTTTGTACGTTAGATGCCTTTCTCGACTACGATACCATGATAGCTCGCCCTTGATTGGGGTAAGGTGACCGGCCACTGAGCCTGTCCGGGAGTTGTCGCGTCTCGCGACCTTCGCAGTCCTCGGTCCTCCGCGAGCGTCCAGACTCACCGTGCGCCCCGATGAGGCGCCCATCGCGCGACCTGTCCCCGCCTCCGCCGGCATCGATCAGCGGGCGGGGCGCGCGCACTCGAGTGGGCATAACTCGCTCCCGCGCAGAGTCGGCAGTTCAGTCTTCGCCTGCACCGACCGCGAACGGGCGCGCGCTGATCCCTCGTCGCCCTTTTGCCAGTTTCTCACTTAGTTCAGCTGGAGCCAGCCTGCGAGGCCTGGCCACGTCGTAGTCTCTTCACTACATCGACTGCAGACCGGATGGAGAACGACCTTTCCAGGAAGGGTCGTCAGGGCTGAGGGAGCGGAGTAGTCACTACAGTAAATGCCCGTGAAGCCCCTCGAGGGGACCGTGCAGAGGGGCAAGGTTTGGCCCTCTGCACGGACGTCGCGAGGGCAGTGTCGTTGTGATTCAGGCAGGCGATTCATAGATCAGGTGGTGTCTCCCCACGGGAGATGGTGGCTGCAGCCAAGGGCTGAGTGGATGCAATTCAGACGGGAGTGAAGGAACGGACCTGGGAAATCCCTACTTCGGAAGTGGCACTTCAGGGCATGGGACCAATTCACCTCCTCGGGGCACTAGGCATTGGCAGCTTCGGGTGTCCCACGTGTTGACGGCACAGCCGCTGCACTGGGCCATCGAATTGCAACAGGAGGAGTTTTCACAAACGAGTCGAAGTCGAGTTTGAGACGAAAGCAAATTTTAAGCTACCCTGCAGGCTTTCTGTTTTATTAGGGTGTCCCATAATTTTCTGGGCTATCATGCCATTTTTATTAAAAGTTATTACAACAAGAAAAGGGCAAAGGTAGTCAATAGATATATCCTCCACCTGTGGCCACAACTTTTCCCCAACGATTGGGCAGAGAGTTGAATGCATTCTCTCAGAAAGAAGCTAGCCTCCTGGCGATCTATTCGTCGATTACACACTAAACTTCTCGACGTTGCGAGTGTTTGCTTGTTCGTGAAAATGTGAGCACGACTTCTGCATGCTACATAGTCACAAGGACTGATATCCGGTGAATACGAGGGATGTGACACAATTTCAATAGACTCCTTCCTCATCGTCCTCTGCGTTCGTTTTGCACGATGCGGTCGTGCATTATCCATTGACAAACGAATAGTACCGAATTTCGGATACTTCTCAAGCAGTTTATGCTTCATTTCCAGCATATCTTCAGTTGAAGACCACTACGGTCCCCTACAGCCCTCAATAGGTCACTTTTAAAATTGCCACGGGACGCTCATTGACCTCCATTGTAAGACTTTTGAAATCAAAGTGCCCTCCTGATTTTCCACATTAAACTAGAGACTCTCCATAAGTGCTAGAATAATGTTTTGTTCAAGGAAAATGTTACTATAACATTCTTTAAGGTTTAAAATTTTAGGAAACAATAAGAGAAAACATAGTTTAAAATTTAATGTTTTTCTGAGGAAAAACAATGATTTGAAGCTTGTTTTAGAGAGCAGAAGGGCGGCCATTTTCTATTGCCAGAAAAGAGATTGATTTGCTATGCACTCGTCCGAAACCTCGCGTTTTTTATTCGATTGATAGCAAAATTTTTATTTACATGCAATTCCATGCCTGCAAACGGTGCAACATAAACAGTTGTAAAAACACATATCCTAACTTCCTTGCTGCATGTAAGCAGTATTTACACTATCAATCAAATGAACATTGCGACTTGCTTTTCGAGTGCATGACGCGATCCAGTCTTTTGACACACTACGTGATTGTTGCCATGCTGCGCTTCGAAACACAATTTGATTTTTTTCCAATTGTTTGGTGTGGTGTTGAACTCGAAACCGAGATAGTACACGCTTTATTGACGACTAACGTTTCGGCGATGTCGACTTCTTCAGAGTCTGAAAAGTCCAAAACTTGAAAAGTCGTTTAGTGCGCAACCGCCTGTACGACAGGGGTTGCGAAACCCCAAATTGCGCCATCTGTCCTGCAGGCAACGAAGGAGACTGCATGGTTTCGGGGGTTGTCTACCTCATAAGGTGCAACAGCTGTGGAGTTGAATACCTTGGTGAAACAGCTCGTCCCTTCTACGTCCGCGTTAAGGAACACCTGGAAGGGAAGAGCAGGTCACGACCATCAACTGCTTTGGGCTGCCACAGGGTAAACGACCATAACGGCGCCGACTTTGGGGTCACTTTCAAAATTCTAGCACGGGAGGCCCATACCGCCGCGCGAAATACCCTGGAGGGGTTCTGGATACAGGCCAAGAGCCCGAGGATGAACCGGCGGGGGGAATGCGTCTATACAACCCGCGAGCTCACCCCTTACCTCAGTCTCGCCTTTTAGACAGTTTCACTTTGTGGGGTCTCTCTGGTGTTCTAAATGTTGGGCTGCTGTCATCTCTCTCTGCCGGAAGGGTTGCTGTTCGGGGGGTCTTTGAATTTTCGCAAGGTTCGTGGCGATGTTTGGCCTGGTAGCTTCAACATATGTTTGGACTTTTCAGACTCTTAAGAAGGCGACATCGCCGAAACGTTAGTCGTCAATAAAGCGTGTACTATCTCGGTTTCGAGTTCAACACCACACCAAACAATTGGACAACGATCAATGCCGAGATTCGAACCTGGCAGCTACAATTTGATTTAGTATTTTTACTAAAAAATAAAATTTTTATAAATTTATTACACATCTTGGGGCAGGTGAACTAAAAAATTTAAAGAAAGCTCTATCAAATTTTTCTTGAAAAAAATCAATCCATCTTAGTGAGTCTTTTGCTCAAACTGCCTAAATGCTATTTCGATTTGGAAGAGTTTGCTTTGATTTTAAAAGTCTTAGATTAACTTAGAAGAGTGTCCAATTCGACGTGAAAATGGTATAAATAATAAATACTACGATTGCGATGCGATATTCTTTACTTTTTCGAGCAGAACAAGAAAGTGATAATCCGTGCACACAAAAACTGTGTTCAGAGTGATTTCCAACCACTGATGACGTCTACGACTACTGGGACGGCGTTACCAGTTGTGCGAAGTCACTTACAGAGCCACCGAAACACGAAACACATCTGAAAAATAGTGCGGTTAAGTTGAATAGCACATTCTATCATTCTATTAGTATCACATCCTCAGATTCTACCATCATTTTAACACGTTGGAAGCCTAGTGAATGTGCTCGAAACTTTTCTAAACGTGCTGGAAGTCACAAGTGTGACGATGACCTAAAAACTGCAACAGTTTCGAACTTCTACATCTTGATTACGATAAACATAGCCTTCCAGTTAACACCCCACGAATTTGGATGCGTTTTCCAAGAGTGTAGAAAAGTTAAAAAGGATGAACCGCAACGTTCATCGATTTATCAAGCTCCCTTTGGGATGCGCCACGCATTCTATCAGTACGGATGTGGTGGAGATTGTTTGAATGCGAATTCGGCCAACAAAATGACTTGTGGTGGTCAGCCGGAGGTGAAGTCAGTGTTTTGTCCTTCTCAGACAAATTTGGTACCAATTCACACGGCCCGGAGGGGTGGAAGGGTTGGATGGCCTGGGCGGGAAATCCGAACGAACCAAGAACCTGGTCCGGATTCATCAACGCGCATGCCCACGGGTGTGATGGGCATAGGGGTGGACATACCCACGATGTGGACATACATACGATTCATCAAAAACCTTACCCGCTAAATCGTGGGTATATCAGTGGGTAGAGAAAACCCTCCGGGCGAGATTCATCTACGACTAAACCGCGGGTATAGGGGGTAGAGATACCCACGATGAAGCCTGCGTCTCTGACTCTTTCCTCATCTCTACCTGACTCTTTTCTTGGCCCGGATTCATCAACGTGCATACCCACGGGTATGCTGGGTATAGGGGGTGGACATACCTACGATGTGGACATGCCCACGATTCATAATATACCTTACCCGCAAAATCGTGGGTATATCAGTGGGTAGAGAAAACCCTCCGGGCGAGATTCATCTACGACTAAACCGCGGGTATAGGGGGTAGAGATACCCACGATGAAGCCTGCGTCTCTGACTCTTTCCTCATCTCTACCTGACTCTTTTCTTGGCCCGGATTCATCAACGCGCATACCCACGGGTATGCTGGGTATAGGGGGTGGACATACCTACGATGTGGACATGCCCACGATTCATAATATACCTTACCCGCAAAATCGTGGGTACATCAGTGGGTAGAGAAAACCCTCCGATCGTCGTGGGTACATCCGTATACCCGCGACTCATTCGCGCCCCATTGACAAAATGGCGCTCCAGTGAGACCAGCTGTTCTCGCGAGAGGCCTAGTTGTACCTAACCATTTTCTTTTCATGAATACGAATCGTACCCACTACCCACTGCTGGTAGTGGGTGCGATTCTCTTACGGTATCTCTACTTTTGCCAATTGCTTGATGAATCCGGGCCCAGGAATGGGGTGCATGCGACAGTCTACTTCTCCTCCTATTGCGCTACCACGCGCCCGACCTCTATATGTAGCTCCATCAAATGCGTACTACGAAGGCTGCTCTAGTCATATAGCGGAGGTGACCAGCCGAATGTGCTTTCGATTGTTCGTTTCTTCTATGTGATGAATCTATAAATTTGTATAAAGCCTAAACATTTAGGAGAGGAACCGCATGCTTCCCAGGTAAAAAGACGTGCTATCCTACTACATATAAGCGAAAACGGTTGTTTGTCTGTTCGTCTGTGAATTTGTTTGTTTGCACGGAAGTGCTGGAGGAGTGTGTTGCGGAAGTGTGTGAATGAGGGGGTTGTAGTTGTGTAACGTGCCTGGCGACTCAATAGACGTGCCGAACACATCGCTAAACGCGCCTGGAGATGCGGTGCTGGAGGAGTGTGTTGGGGGAAGTGTGGGCATGGGGGGTTGTAGTTGTGCAACGTGCCTGGCGACTCAATAGACGTGCCGAACACGTCGGTAAACGCGCCTGGAGATGCGGTGCTTGAGGTGTGTGTTGGGGGAAAGTGTGGGGAAGGGGGATTGTAGTTATGCAGCGTGCCTGGCTACTCAGTAGACGTGCCAAACAGTTGCCTTTTTGGAAGATCCAGCTGCCACTTATCCTACTACATATAAGCGTTGCACAGAAGTACTGAGCATTACAAAGCAGGGTCTTACTGGACGATCCGGAGAGAACGCCTATGATAAACTTACGGAAGTGAAGAACGCATTCATGCAACAGTACGCAGCAGGATTTTAAGTTGTACAAACATTGATTTGGCACTCACAGCACGACCCGTCGCCTGCGCGACGCGGGAGTATACCAAACGCCTTTCCGTAGGTTAGCGATATTGCAAGGTCGCGTGAAGCGCGCAAGTGCGAGAGACACCGTTAGGCGTCTATTCACTACGGAATCGCACAGTAGCATAGCGCAATAGTTTCCAAACATCGAGTATACAGTATGACCCAAAAGTAGTGCTACTTGAGCGAGGTGTGCGTTTCCTCGCCCTGCAGTATTTTTGCTTTTTTTGCATATTCGATGCGTTGAAGGTATTGCCTTGTGCGACCATAGTAAATTTTCACGGTCATTAACTCGGTATGGTCAAAGGCTTTGCAAAAATGCGACATACTTCCCTACTAGTATAGGAAAGGTGGACTGTTGTGTTCATTTTGCTGTTCAGATATAAACCTGGAACCATTCTCTGGTATGATCGAACTTTACATAGAAATCTACATGAACTTGGGTATAAGCAACAGCGTCAGCGAGTATAAGCATTCTCAGCTATACAAAGGAAACCGATTTTATCAAAGGTACCAAAAGCTTATTCCACTTACACGATTTCTCCAGCGTTCCAATGTAGTTTCTAATTTGCAGCCTTCTCCACCATAACCAGAAACCTGAAAAAGTATCTATCTTGCGTCAATAAGTATGCTGTACTATTACGTTTGAAGCTGTGAAACATTAGACTTTAATGATTTAATAATAGACGGAAAAAGTATGGCTAAAATTGAAAAATGGAAGTCATGCTCGCAAAATAAAAAGGCTCTAATCTTCTACAGCGATCAATTATTTATTTTTATTATTTAAAATATTTTTATTTAAAATATTTTAAATAATAATAATAAAATATTTAAATATTTTTATTATTTAAAATAGAAAATAAGATTATGCTGCTCTATGCTTTCAGCCTTTTGGAAGATAGCTCTAGCTAGCTCTCGTAACGTTGATTAGGATGAGCTTACACGAACTCCGAAGTAGTTGGAATGGTCCTTTATGTCCTTTAGCGGTGTGGTGATGTGCGATACCTGATCAGAACAGCTTTCGTCCTCATCTCGGGCACATACTTTGTACTGCGAGCCCGGTTCCATGGAGTTTTCATACCTAAAATAACTACGTTTCCCTTCTGAGCTATCATTTAATACTTCTAAACAATTATATATATATACATATATATACATATATACCAGACGTTCTGCGACCTATCGGCCGCCAAACATCTGATTAAGAGCTTCGTCTCTAAACCCCTAGATTTGAACTCCCCGGCAGTCTTCTTTTCTTGAAACTTCTAACTTTTATTGCAGTAAAGAACTGATTTCACTATTTATATGGAATAATATAGCGTGGTACGAAGGGGCAGGAAAGCTTCAAAACTGTTCCTATGACCAATTTCCACTCTCATTCGTACGTACGCGAAACAACAGTAATACTCTTTGATTCCTGTAGTCATTCTCCCTACCCCTGCTCTTACCCATTTATTCTTCAAAGTACCCGTTTCCTACGTGGCGAGAAACAGAGTCCCAACCCGAAGTGCTTAATTTGTAGAAACATAAACGAAATCAATCGATATTGGTCAACCGGTTGCTATCGTTTATTGTCGACGGCAGTAATACTCTTCCGACTTCTGTAGCCATTCTCCCTTATCCATGCGCCGGGATAGAAACGGAGTGAGAGAAAGCACGCTAACCTAATTACACGTAGCCTTTAGAAGGTCATCTGAGTCTGTTGGACGTTTTCCGGACCTCGATGCACGTTGTTCAACGTCCATGTCACGGCTTCTGAACCCGATGGCATATTGCGTACCATCTGTGACACATTTGCTGACGTCCTGACACAGTCGTGAGTCCAAACACACGCATCACGACGTTATCACGATGTCCATGACATTTATTCCGCATCCCGACGCACGTTGGACGGTAGAAAATACTGGCACCCCTTACTGCCTCCCACCTTACTGGTTCACACTTAATTGGTTCAGTTTACTGTCGGTATCTCTTTACTAGTTTTGTAGATTCTGGTATCCTGTTGCTGGTCACACCCTCCTTCTGGTATCCTCTTTTTGATTCCCCTTACTGGTTCACTCTACTGATCCCTCCTTCACTGGTCCTCTTCAACTGGTCCCTCTCACCCTTCTGAATCCCTACGCACGTTGGACAATGATGAGAGAAAATACTGCTTCCCCTTGGTGCCACCCCCCCCCCCCCCTCCACCCCTTTACTGATCCCTTACTGGTCCTCCTCTCACTGGTCCCCTTTTTCTGGTCCGCTCATAGTGGTCTGCCTTTAGTGATCCCTCCTTACTGGTCCCTCCTTACTGCTCCCTACTGTTCCGGTCCCTCTTTACTGAACTCCCTTCTCTAATCGCAGATGCTGTCAAAGTGGGACCGGATTCATTAAAAATTAACCCGGCGGATATGCGGAGTATAAGGGGTAGAACTAAGATAAGGGATAGAGATGAATGCCATTGTGGGTAACTCTACCCCCTATACCCGAGGGTTAGTCGTTGACGAATCCGGCCCCCGAAGTTGTTCCCGAGAATTCAGTTTGTTTTAATAATTTGTCACTATTGCCACGCTTTTCTAATGATTGTTTTCAATGGTTGGTATTGAGCGCACTATTATGTGCTGCAAATAAACAAATGAGTAAATAGTTAAATAAATGATGACAAGATATAGAAGAAACAGAGAAAGAAGAAAATGAGAAGAGGAAATTTGAACTAACCAAATTTCCGTTTCGTGGTGGTACATTCCCTCATGCGAACAAGGAAGGCTTATAAAGTGTATGTTTGGAAAGCGATGGCTCTTCTTGCATGGCGGTAGATGAGGGACAATGTCGTCACGGTCCACAACACGGTAGCTGAGCGAGAGCATAATTTGAGCAGTTTACATGCAGCTAATAGATACCAGTTGACCTTGATTTCGCGAACCACAGTAAGCATTCGATGAACGAACGGTTTTAAGAACGAGGTGACGGAAATAAAGAAATTATATCGCATGAAATACAGGGTGCGTAAAAAGTATTGATGCACTGAACGCAAACGTTAGAAATAAGAACTCATTATAACATTTATTAAGTTTATATACAAAAAGTCAATAATGACCTAGCGAACAGAATAACATCCCTTGTATTTTATATGGGCTTCTTTGCTGCAAATGCAGGGGCGGAGACGACGAGGAAAGGCATCGACGGTGCGCCGCAAGTAGTCCACGTCGAATTCGTTCTATGCTTTGACCTTCAGTGACTTGATACTTTTGTTCATTCAACATGTAAAAGTGTTGCATACTCTTCAAGAACCTCCTTGTGCTAATTCTGGCGGAAGGCTCGCTGCAAGAGAAGAGCATCCGGCCAGTATTATGGTTCGTGCATTCATCACAAGCGCCTCTCGCTTTCGTGGACACAGGAGCGACGATAAATCAGCACAACTATTAGGTTGTAACGAATTAAATGGCACTGGCTCGCACTATTTTTTGGCGCGTATTTACGCGTTTGATCAAGAACAAACCGTAACATGTGGCATATCATTTAGAAGCGCAAACTTTGCTCTACCGGCGAGTACCAAATTTTCTATGTAAAAGTGGGAAAAATTTAGAGTTTTATTGACTTTTTTGCAGATGGACAAAAGGGTAATCCGAGGCATTTACTTGTATGAATTCAAGCTGGGCATTACAACTAAGGAGGCGGACGAGAAGATCAACGCCGCATTCGGTCAAGGATGTTCCACAATTCGGACGGCGTATCGTTGATATCAGAAGTCCTGGAATGGAGATGAGAGCTTGGAAGAACATGAAGGTCGTGGGAGGCATAGTGATGTTGATGAGGACAAGCTGAGAGATGTGGTAGAGGAGGATCCATACAAAGGTACCAGGGAGATAGCGAAGGTTCTTGGCGTCAGTCACAACACAGCTGCCCGGCATCTGAAGGAAATTGGAAAGACCAAAAAGCTGGAGAGATGGGTGCCTCACGAGCTGTCTGAGGAGCAAAGAAACCGACGATATGAGATCTCGTCCGCACTGCTTCTGCGGAACGAAACGGACCCATTCCTTGATCGCATCGTAACCTGTGACGAGAAATGGATAATGTACGACAAGAGGCGACGATCGGCACAGTGGGTGGACGGCGATGAGAGCCCCAATGTTTTTGCGAAGCCGGAATTGCACCAAAAGAAAGTAACGGCGACAGTATGGTGGTGTTCGCTGGGAATTATTCACCACAGCTTCCTCCCTCCCGGTGAATCCATCACGGCAGAGAAGCACTGCATTGAAATTGAAGAAATGACGAAAAAGTTGAAGGATATCCGGCCGGCCTTGGTAAACCGAAGGCGACTTCTCCTTCTGCACGACAATGCTCGCCCCCATGTAGCACGAATGACGTTGCAGAAATTGAATGAGCTGAGCATTGAAACTCTACCACATCCTCCGTTTTCTCCCGACCTCTCCCCAACAGACTACCATTTCTTGAAGCATCTTGGCGACTTCTTGGTAGGGAAAATATCCAAATACCAACAGGATGCCAAAAGTGCCTTCGAAGATTTCGTCAATACCAGAACTTCTGATTTTTATGCTACTGGGATAAAAAGCTTGTGTCACGTTGGCAAAGATGTGTAGAATCAGGAGGTTTTTATTTCGATTAATAAACTTGCCTACAAGCCGAGATATTAACTGTTTAAATTTACAGTGGTTCAGTGCCATTTATTTCGTCACAACCTAATACCTGTGTTGATGCTCTAAAGAAGCAACTGGTTCCTTGGCTAGAATCCCACCTCGAGAGTGAGCCATATGACTTTCAACAGGATTAGATTACTGCGCAGAGTCGAGGATAGTTCAGGACTGGGCCGCGCCAGCTTGAAGGACTTCATTTTAGCAGAGGAATGAGCTCTGTATAGACCTGATTGAATCCGCTGAATTACTCCACATGAAAAGTTTTGGAGAACAAGGCTTGCGCTACTTCCCACAAAGGTATGAAGTCAGTGAATGATGATCTGGTCAAAGCATGGAACGAAATCGACGTGGACTACTTGTGGCGCACCGTCGATGCTTTTCCTCAGCGTCTTCGCCCCTGCATTCGCCGCAAAGAACCCCATATAAAATACAAGTGATGCTGTTCTGTTCACTAGATCATTGTTGACATTTTATGTATAAACTTGTTAAATTTTATAATGTGTTGTTATTCCTAACGTTGACGGTTAATGCGTCAATACTTTTTACGCACCCTATACTAGCTCTGACTATAATACAGTGAAAATAATACTTTTTTGTAGAGGTCTTCGACATGATTAGAGAAAGTCCTACTCAAAATCTTCGTTTTTCAGGTTACTGTAATTTATTTCTACCTAAAGGAAATGAGTTATAAAAGTAACATTTTATCACATAAAGTTTCATGTTTGTTTTTGACATGCAGTAAGTAGACAGGTACATTGTTCTGTGACGACCTGGGGCCGGATTCTTGAACACTTACGTCACTTCAACGGAGAATTGTAAGCGAAAAGGTCAGATAACGCGGCTTATCAGCGGCTTATCAAGCGATATGGTACGCGAAAAGCCGCGTTATCTGAGCTTTTCGCTTACAATTCTCCGTTAGTGTAACGTAAGTCGTTGATGAATCTGGCCCCTGTATGGCCAAAGGATTTGGAGACTCATTTGTCGAAAATGATCGATGCAAAAATCGAACCCGTTGATCATCATCGAAGATCGATTTTTTATCGACCGAAGCTTGATTTTTCTTGTATAATGAGTAGCGTTAGGAATTTTTGAAGGAACAATTTCATCTTCATATGATAACTCCTTCAGGCATACCAAAATTTATCTCAGACAACAAAGACTTCGCATGCGGAGGCAGAAAACTCATTTGGCTAAATGTTTATAACTAGGAGAGTTTTTCGACCTTTTAAAAACGTACAGCACACTAAAAAATAGGAGAAAAGCGAGTCGTTTGTCTCAAAAAGAACTCCAAAATTATGAGCTTCTAAGTGTGCAAGAGGGGTTCAAATTTTCTTCGGTTTTCGCGAATTAACTGGCGAAAAAGTCATATGGGAGAGGAGGGCTCTAAACGAGAATTTTGGTGCTCTGAGTAATGTTGAAAAAGTCGGCTCAATTTCATAATTCTAGCAGTTTGGCAGTTATCACTTATAAGGGAAGGGTCTGAAGCGTATGTCTGAATGGGGAGAGCGAGTCATATGGGAAGAATCCCCACCCCTCTGTTAGTATAAAAGTGTGTTTCTTTTTTGCCAGCTCGTTAAGCTCAAGGACTAGGGGTCTTAAGGTTGGAGTGGAGTCGGAGCCTTTGAAGCTCGGGGGTCTCTTGTACGACCGCGATGCAAAAGCCGACAAGCGGGTCGGAGCGCAGTGGATAGAGACGTTGCTTCATGCAAGGGAGGTCGGGTGTTCGATTGTCCCGCACTGTATTTTTACATTTGAAGGATTCTGTCGTCTATACCACATACCACTCGTAAGGTGCCGATTCTACTGTGACTTCAAGGTTCCCCTACTCCTTGAGTTTAATGACTTGGAAAAAAGAAACCCTTTCATACTAATTGAGGGGTGAAGATTTTTTCTTGTGACTTGCTCTTCTCGTTCGGACACACGCTTTAGACCCTTTTCTTGTTAGAAAACATTTGATGACGTTTTCTGGCGATCTATAATCACTCAAGTTTGGAGGCTTGACTACATCACAGTCCTCCAAATTTTCTTTTTAAATTTAACTCTACTTTTCAATCTTATGCAATGGCTCCCAAACAATGAGTTCTTATTGACTGATTGACCGATTTATTGATGTCTGCTTTCGCGAACGTAAAACAAGCTGAACGTAAAAGTCAACTCAGACAATCAGCTTAGCATAACCACCGCGTGTATCTCTATTAAAAGGAATAAGTCTCGAAGTATAAACTATGACAAAAAGGTGGCATTTTTGGCGTCGATCTCACCTGTTTTTAATCATCTCGTCGTATTTCTGAGCAAAGGCATAGTCACCCACACGCGGCTCTCCAAATGTGTACACTGTGATTTGATCGCTTGCATGTAGGCCTTAAGATGTCGTTTAATGAGCTTCTGTTTTGTGGTTTCGAAATAATTGCCTTCTTCCTTGTCAATTTTAAGGGGCAAGGATAAAAAACGGCGTTACTCAGTCCCTTTTGGAATGCGCCACGCATTCTACTTCCATGGGATGTCGTGGAGGCGATTTGAATGCGTATTTGGCCATACATAGACTTTCGGAGGCAAGACAAGTCTGATGCGAATTCATCGACCAGCAGGGAAGGAACGCTTGGTTGGCCTTGAATAAAATCCGAGCCAGGAACCTGTAGTTGGGTGCATGCGACAGCCAGCACCTCCCCCGACTGCGCTCGACTATTTAATGAGTATATCACCGCATAACGCCGAGCGAACCAGTTTCATGTCCCTCGAAATGCAGTTCATGAAAAGTCAGGAGAGGTAATGCAATTAATAAGCCGTAAGTGAACCCGAATTACGCGAGTGAAGCACAGTCGGCAGGAGGTCTGGCCTCCTGTAGGACCACGAATCACTTCAAGGTTCGCGTCCCGCCTAGGACATCCAGGCCCTCCTTTCCGTTCCATAAAACCAGGGGACAACCTTCAAATTCACCAAGATTTAAAAGAGTCCATCTTCGAGACTTTCAGGTATAAATCAGCCCTAAAGTAGCTATTCAGAAAACCTTCTGAGCGGGACTGTCGTTCTTTAAACACGGGTGTCGAAAACACCACAAAACTTTCGGATCTATCCTAACTGGGAGGAGCCAGCGCCATGATGACAGCTGCGTTCAGCGTCGATACGACATGGCGCCCTCTGAGTTCGCATGAGTGCTATTGTGCCAATTAGCGGAAGCTGAAACTCTGGAGAAGGGAATGGAGAGGCAGAATGCCGTATGTCCCCCCACCGACTAGGATAGATCCAACCTTTCCTTATAGACCAGTAAAAGTTTTGCAAAGGTATAGAAGACTTTTTACCAACCAATCCAAATAAAAGGAATTGGAAATGATGATATATGAAATATTTGGAACGGCACAGTATTCCTATACTGCTTGTAACTTACCCTCAGCCACTGTTCTCGCGGCAGCCAACGCAGCTAAAGCACCACCCAAGGAATGTCCTGTGAAGATGAAATCATAATCCTTAAATGCAAGATGTTCATTCATCATGCCAAAAGTACTAGAAAATGTAAACGTCCACGCATATACTCAAACTAATATACAGGATGCACCAAAATAACGTGGACAAGATTTTGTTGTAATAATTATAAAGCAACCAACAATTTGAGAAAACAATAACTAAATTACAATAATACAAACATATCCTTCTTCTTAAGAGTATCTCGAATTAGCGAAATGTTTATTGACAACGTTTCGGGCCTTAAGCCCTTCTTCAGGTCTAAGAGAACTATGATGCTTATACAAACAACAACAACAGCAATTGACGCATCACAGACCTGGGTTCCACCGACAGGAAGGGGGGGGGGGGGAGGCCAAGAAGTTACAGTGGTGCGATTGGGCCAGAAATGAAGTGCAGGGTCTCTGGGCTATTTATATAGATCCGCGAGCAGTGCCCGGTCTCTCGTCTCCCAAAGTCGTCATCATCCTCAGTCAGTCACGCCGCGTAACCTCAGAGAGTGATAAGGCTCATTGCATACTTCATTTCTTCCTTCTTGTTAATGGGTGGCTGCCAGTGTTTTATCTCAAGCGCTTCCTTAATCTTCCTCTCCACTGTATCCGTCAGATTTTTGTAAAGGATCGAGACTCGCAGCTGCGGCAGTGAATCTCGTGCGTGTCGGAGGGTGCGGTGCCTAGAGAATGGATTATCTGAGTAGCTTTGAGCGCCACGCAGTGCTCTTAAATGCTCGTCCATTCTCTTGCCAAGTGGTCTCGCTGTTTCCCCTATGTAAAATTCTTCACACGTCATGCAGACCACTTTGTATACCACACACCTCATTTGGCAAATCTGGTTGTCCTCATCACCTCCCCCCTTCCTGTCGGTGGAACCCAGGTCTGTGATGCGTCGGTTGCTGTTGTTGTTGTTTGTATAAGCATCATAGTTCTTTTAGACCTAAAGAAGGGCTTAATGCCCGAAACGTTGTCAATAAACATTTCGCCAATTCGAGCTTCACTTTAAAAAAAAGGATATGTAAATATGAAGCTCAGGGAAACAACGATATTAAGAAATAATACAAACATTAAGGTAGATCATGTTCAAAAGGTTTCGTAGTGGTCTCCCTTGGAGTGGATGCACAGGGCCAAACGCTTCGCGAGGTTTGGGGGCGATCGCCCGCAGGTCATCAGGAAACAATCGTTCCCACTCCTGGCGTAAGGATTCCTTCAGGGACTGAAGACTGCGGTGGCGCTTGACGCCGACCCTAGTCTTGAAATTGCCCGCACACTATCGGATTCAAACCCGGAGAATACGCGACCATTCCGATGGAATTGGGAAATTGGCCTTGCACCACGCCTGCTCTTCGCCCCATGTTCGGGTGCAAAATCCTGTTGGAACGTCCAATGGGCATCACCGAAGTGCTAGTGGACCCAAGAAAGAACTACGGAGTCGAGAATGTCTCGCTGGTGCACATCTTTTTCGATTTTCTCTCCTTTATCCACGAAAACCAGACGGGTCCCGCCAGAGGAATTCCTCCCCAAACCATGATTGTGGGTTCTGGCGGTGTTCGACGATAGCAGAGCTGCTTGGAGCCACTGTAGACTAGATCTTATCATTTTGGCGATTGTGCGCCTGCTACAAGGTGAACAGCTTCGCATCTGTGAACAGAATCTGTTCCCATCTCACGACCTGCGGCCCATCGCCCCAAACTTCGCGAGACGTTTGGCCCTCTGCATCCGCTCCACGGGAGGCCACTTCGAAACCACTTCAAGATATTGTACCCTAGTGTTTGTGTTGTTGTAAATTAGTCGTCGTTTTTTCGAATTATTGGTTGTTTTATAATTATGACAAAAAATCTTGTCCACGGCATTTTGGTGCACCCTGTACTAACCTCATAGTCCGGGTTACTCAGAACCCCCACAATTTGCGGCCATAAAGCATCAGCACCACGGTTGAAGTACATGTTGACCTAAAAAAAATCTGGAAAAATTCTACTAACTTTGATGCTTACAAATTTCAAGCACTTTTAATTGCATTTTCACCAATTCATTTCAAGCATTTTTTATATACTTGTGTTGCCCACTAATGTTTTCACCTCGCTTTACTTGGCAGAATTATTTTTAAAATTCAAATGTGGACTTAGGGATTAGGTCAGTTCCATCTCGCCCAACCCGTTTCATCATGTGGACAACGCATCAAACTCCAGCAGTTTTATTATAGCACCAATTCAGCTAGGAGATACCATGCACAGCGCATAAGTACCTCATCTGACGATGAAAACTAGGTCTAAGCAACTTCATACAGCTTCATGTTAAGATACATCTAAGCCGAGCAACAGCCAGTGTCTGTTGACAAATACAGGGGTAGAAAGAATCGCCAATCAAGCAATTCTTACACTAAAAAATATGCTAACCAAAATAATGTGGTGTTCCGTTTATACTTATGACGCAATCAAAGCTATATAGATTGTTTTTCCAAACTAATACTTTGAAAAATTCTAAAAAGACCAATGACCGCCATTGATTTGTCACTACGTCTGCTTCTGAAGCGATGATGACACTGTAGTTTGTTGATGCAGAAACTTGCCGCTTCCAAGGTTAATACTTAGTTACGCACTGAGTCGCCATCCACGCCGTGCCTTAAAGGTGCAAAAGAAAAGACCCAGTACACTATCGGACGTGACACTCCGTCTAACAAACACAAGACGCCACGCATAAGAGGAAAAGACACGCATTTTTGCGCCGAAGAGCGCCACCTTCCGCGTTCTCTGCGAGCGGTCGCGTACACTCGATTGATTCTGCGGGCCTCTATGCTTGCTCTAGGAGCTGCATGCTCTTCAAAGTTAGTTCCACAACGTAGGCCATGATGTTCGAGGCAACAAACAATTGGGCGAACAAACAATAAGCAATTTTTGCGTCGTTCAGAAGTTGAGGATGGAAAGCGTTTTGCCTCCCGAGCGACGCGTGGGCGTTGTGAAAAACAGCGCTTTATATGAGCCTCTTTTCCTCTTAGGTCTATGTTATACTTCGGCGACGGGTCGCCTACAACCTGTATGTGACGATGTTGTAGGTGATGTCATCGGCGCGTCGGCGACAGAGTCTGGGACATCGGCGGCGTAGAAGCGCCGAAATAAAGGATAAAGGACGGAGTTAGTCAACCCCTTTTGGGATGCGCTACGCATTCTACTTCTACGGGATGTCGTGGAGGCGACTTGAATGCGTATTTGGCCATACAGTGACTTACAGTGGTCAGCCGAGTGAACAAGTCAGCGCTTTATCCTTCCCAGACAAGACTGGTACCAATTCACCGACCCCGAAGGGATGGAGGGCTTGGCTTGCCTGGGCGGGAAATCCGAACCAGGAACATGGTATGGGTGCAGGCGATAGTCGGCGCCTCCTCCGACTGCGCTACACGCGCTCAGAGGCGCCTCATTTTGAGTAGCTTTCAGGAAGCCCTTCCCGCCTAGGATATATCCGACCAGGCTCCATGTTCCGTACCGCACCGCATGCACGTGTTCAATTCATAAACAGCTGCCAATTTGACAGCCTTCAGGCAAACTTTCACAACAGTCAATTTATCATTCTCGCTCCCAAATAGTTGGGACGAACGAAGTACACTAAAACCAGCTATTTTTCCACTCTAGAAAAATTTTGAACCACATTTCTCTTCGAGAATAAAAATTTAATAGAATTTCAAATACCTTGCATACTTGCTGTGGCAGGCGTAAAAAAGAGATCTAAATGTTCTTAGGACGAGAAATCATTATAACCTTTTTGATGAGCCTCTAGCCTAATCTGGAAGGCACTCCTTTTTGATTTTGAAAATGTTCCGTTTGTTTTAAAAGCGATGAACATTCTTAGAAGAGCGTCCGAATTGATTAGAAAAGTTCAGTTTGAAAAGTGCCTAATTCGATTTGAAGAGTACCTTAGCTTATAACACCGCACGGCAAACCTCATAGACAGCTTCATGAACCATGGTTCGCTCCAGTCTCGCTACATGTGAAGCCATTACGAACGACTTCCCATGTCGATTTCAAGAATGCCCAATTGAAAATGATATGTATTAGGTGCAATATCTTCTCTTATCTTTCTCCAGCGGATCTGATTCAGACGAACTGGAGGAATAGTTGGGCAGGTCTGCGAGCGAGTACTCAATGAAAACTGATTGGGTGTCCGCAAGACGGGCGCTCCTTGCCTTTGTCGTTCACAATTCTCGATTTCGTAATTCGAGCTCCGTTGGGGATGACGGCAGTGCCGGGAACGACGCACCAACGCATTCCGTTCATATAGCTGTGAACGATACAGAACAAGAAAGACAGAGAAGGCAAGGACAACCACAAACGGTGGTGAACCCTACTAGATGTAGAGGAAGGAGTTTGTAGCACTCATTTGCATGGTGCACTGCTGCATGCCATTATACAAGATCTCAACTATCATTTTCTCGCAGTGGCAGTATCACAGATGCTGAAGGAATCAAAATACTTCGTCGGAGCGCGTTTTATGCCTCCCTTGGAAGAAATTGAAAATGCGCAATGATGCAGGCCGACGGCCGGCGACTGTTGTCGCTGTGTTGTGTACGGCGACTAGTTGTCACCGACGCTTTGTCGGCGACGTCGTTGGCACCGTCAGCGATGTCGTCGACAGTTCCGGTGGCATCGTCGGCGACGGAAGTATAATATCCCCTGCAGAGCTCTCGGTGTGGCCGTCGGCGACGCTGTGTTGCGCGGGCTGCTACGCACTCTGTAGCACCCGCTCAACACTGTCGCCAGCGACGTCGCCGACGCGTCGCCGAAGTATAACATAGGCCTTCCCTCCCGCTTGTGGTTGTTGGAAAAAATGACATGTCTAGTAGTGTAACAAATTTGCTTACTTACCATATTGATGACAGGGTTCATTTTCCGCTTTTCTAGCTTTATTACGTAAGGCTACGGTGGCAGGAGTGTGCATCTTAAGAGGTTATCAGAATGCAATAGCAAATTAATCCTTCAGCCACCTCCGGCAATGGTCTCCAGTAAGCTTCGAGGGCTACGGAGGTTATTGCTTCTTATGAGTATCGTCTTCGCAAGATTCAGCTCTAGACCAACGCTCCGAGAGAAGGGCTTCAGTGAGCTGCTTGCCCTTGAGGAAATGAAAAATCTGCTTACCATTCCCCAATCGAAAAACGGCACAAGACCACTCAGGAGGCCAGTAATCGCCTCGTAAACTAGTTGAGTCTGAAAAAAGCAACCGTTCCTGCCATAAATCTGACTGTTGTTTCCTTTGTTTTCTTGCTTAGAAACGAAATTTCATGAGAGGTCTCTCGAAATTACTTACCAATTCATTTGTTCCTCGGAAGGCAAATATCAGCTTCTCTTCCACATCAGAAACAGCTAAAAGTTCATTGTGCTGCGCGTAAATGACCGGTTCATCGCGGAAAATAGAGCAGGAGATGAAGCGAAAAGATTACCTATGAAGCCCGCACATGTGTCCCAGAGCCTGTCACATTCAGCACTGAAGGGTAACAGGATTCTGTAGTCTTCACGAGGAAATGCTCTAAATAAAAACTTTAATTGGACATAAGCTGTGTACTCTTTATCAGATTACAGAAGCTTTCAGTAGCGATTGTACGCCTTCTTTTTCCCTCCATCTTCCCATCAGATAAGTTGGCGTCTATACATCCGTTTATGAGCATTTGCGTATTCATATTCAGAAAACGCTGTTAAGTAATCGATTAGGAAACCAGTAGGACAAACTACCAAATCGTAGTTACAAAGCCAGGAGGAAAGCGCCCCACATACTGTACAACGACGGTAATCACGACCTAGCATGGAAATACATGCGCATCTTTACAAGTAGCGACGACTCAGAAATGAAAGGTCAAGTCTTATACTGAACACCGGAAAATGAACTAGCAGCGGATAGCTGACGACGAACTTCCAACAGCAGAAAGAACTCCACACATCGAGGCGAAGCTGTTCTTGCAGCCTGCTTTGGAGGTAAATTGAAAGGTGTTCAAGACGACAAGCTTTAGAAACATTCTGAAGCGGTGCCGAGACAAAGGAAACGAAATAGAGAACACAAAGAAGGAATCACAAAGTTCTTGGTTCGACAGCACATCAGAACTCCCTATTCGGGAACAGGGCAGGTACCAATATTGTCCATCCTACAGCAAAGTCAGGAAGAGACTATCTTCATCTAAACGGAGACCATGTTGCTGCTCAGATGTGCGAGGTCGTTGCCAGGATTGTACCAGCTGGTAAGGGTCATCATCACGTAGAGCCCGAACATGAAATGGAAGGACGAGTACGAAAACGCGACTGCATCCACCTCGTTATCCCACACACGACGAGAATGTTCTAATGCCGATTCCTCTTCGTCGTCGCTTGTGAGGACGATCGCGGACCGAGAAGCTGTATGTTCTCGCCTCCATCGGAATCGTGATCTTGCCTAGCGACGAATTCAAGGAGGTTCGGATCGATGCGTACAAGAGGCACAGGAACCACAGCACGAACAACACAATCGACTGCTTCGGTATAGGAGTTCCGCAGGTGTGCTCATCCTTGTCCCCAGGACGAGTAGCGTTGGTGAAGATGCTGATCAGGGACGAATTGCATGGCTTTTCTGGATTATTGATAAGAGCAGCCTACGTCAGGTGCATCACATAGGTAGTGATGTACGACGACTGAAGCGATCCAGGACGTGGCATCCTTTCCTGCACAAACGGCATACTCGATATTATATTTCTCCAAAAGCTCGATAAAATCGGGCCAATGTTGACAAATTCTGGAAATTATTGTTAATCCTCGCTGTGTAATAAATCCGTAAAAGACCACGTAAAAAGAACGCTGTTAACTAATCCATTTTGGGGATGCGCCACGCATTCTATACCTACCAAAAAAAAGTGGAGATGATTTGAGTGACTATTTGGCCATACATTTCCATTGGAGGCCTGGCGATGAATGAGTCAGCGCTTTATCCCTCCCAGACAAGGCTGGTACCAATACATCTACACCGGGAAGATGGAAGGGTTTGGTTGGCCTGGGGAGGAACCAAGAATCTGGTGTCGGGTATAAGTGGAGACTGCCGAGACCTCCTCCGACTGCGCTACACTCGCCCTTTGAGAAAAGTACCCTTCACACAATATGCACTGTTTTTCTATCGCTTCTTATCAAAACCAAGTCGTCCATTCATCCTTGATGAGCCTGTGAATAACATTTCTAAATATTTTGGACTGTATCTCACTTTTGAAGGCACGCCTCCTTTTCTTCTCCGTATGATGCGGCAGCCATGTGGAGCAGTTGCCAGGCCAACGTTTCGTTGTAGCTCTTCCTCGTGCCGAATACCGGTAACGCACCAAAGGCAAGACACACTAGTAGGCAGAGAAAACGCATGTTTCTAAATGTAATTTGTCAATATTAAGAAAACTTTTTCCATAGAGGATTTGGAAAACTTTGAAAAACTCGAAGAACCCCGTACGGGTTCCTCTCGTATCTAATATAATATGCAACAAGGGGTGCGGATTCGATTCCCATCTAGCGCTAGAGTTCTGACCGCAACAAAAAATTATAACAGCTTAAGACTTTGAAAGCAACCACTTGAAGCTCAAGGAAAATGACTTGAATCGTTTAGCATGGAATAGTGCCTTTTTTAATTTTTCTTTTGTCTCAACTAAAAAAATGTGGTAGACTTTCGAGCATCTCACTATGGCAAAACTCATGCGGTTACATATCTTCATTAATTCTTTGCTCAAAAGTATTAGGACACTATGCATTTATGAGGACTAGCGCAAACAGGAAGCAGAAGCAGCAACGAAGCTTCGGTATGGAAGGTATAGGTGTAAATAGAGCGTGGAACTGTTATTGAGACACAAAATGAACCAAAATCGGTTCAGCACAAAAGGCTACAGCAAAAGTTGACTTTTTGAAAATTAGAAAAAGCTGCGTGTAGAACTTTTCTGAGCCAAAAAAATGATTTAAAGAATCAGTTTATCTCAAGAGACTACACCAAAAGTTAACTTTTAAAAAATAGCAAAGCGATTGCTCCCATGGTTTATATAAAGAGAATTTTTTTCAAAGCGACGCCGCACATCAGTCACTGAAAAAGCTATTATAAAGGGTGTATCAAAAAATGTATACACTGTTTGAAAGGTGACAACTTTGCTCGCAATAAAGGCACTAAGGTATAGAATTAGTTGTAAATCTATGTATAAAATTGTTTAAATATTTATTATGTTATCCTTTATTGAAATTGAAATTGCCTTTAAGTTGTTGAATTAAAACCACATATATAAAGCAGCTTAAAAAATAGAAATCTTCTAATATGTGAGCGGTATGGAATGTGCCATGGACTCGTCTGAAATTTCGCGTTTTATACTCGATTGATTGATTCATATGAAACACAGGGTAAGGAGGTCTCTGGCATGCAAATAGTCAAGATTGCGCTATGCTCCCGCCTGAAACCTTGCACCTCGGACTCGATTGATTGTGCGTGAGCTGAATGCTTGTTACAATACTTTTATTACCCGGCCATATTAACCTGTGCTGTGCTTCTTTTAACGGCTATAACTTGACAATTACGTTAAAGACACGAGCTTATCGATTGCAAAATTTAAATGTGGTCAGGAGCCCCATTTTCCAAGATGGATTCTGTGACTGTTGAAGAAACATTCAAGCTGAATGGAGAGGTTAATCGGCATAATAGCAGCTACTGGGCAACGGTAAACGCTAAAAGAAGCACAGCACAGGTTAATCTGGCCATGTAGTATCAAGATTGTAAGAAACATTCAGCCCATGCACAATTAATCGAGTCTGAATTGCAAGCTTTTAGGCGAAGGCACGGCACAATCTTTACTTTTTTTTGCACGCAACAGCAATCTCGTTACCCTGTGCTTCCATGCGAGTCTCAAACAGCTTCAAAAGCTTCACTACCAGCAATGTTAGAACCTTCCAAATAGTAACTGCATTTTTAGAATACCCTGCACTTTTCGCAAGCTGTAGTGTGTTTTCAAGTTTTAAACTTTTAAAAAAGCACAAATCAATCGATACGGCCACTTTGTGAAGACATTATAACAAGTATTCGAGCGAAACACAATCAGTCGAGTATAAAATGCCTTGCCTTTACTATGAGCAAAGTTATCACCTTCCAAACAGTGTATACATTTTTTGAGACACCCTGTTTGTATGTATATCCAAATAAAATGCAGTCCACTCTTTTCAAAAGCTGAGTGCCTTGCGCTTGTTGAATAACAGAGCGAAATCTATACGTGGTGCCCTAAAATATGTTGTCAGCAATAGAATTTTCACTTCTTTAATGTGATCAGTAGTCACTTACCTTAATCAGCAAGAAGCACTAAGGGGGGATTGCTCCATGAACTTCCTCAAGACGCTGCTCTTTTACTTGATTGTTAGAGAGGGAGGTCTATATACGTAATGATTTTAATTCAAAGAATCTGCGGTTCTTAAACCTTTGCTCTCAAAATTCAAGTTTTGAGCAACGATTATGGTAATGCTTAATAGTTCGAGAAGGAGATGCAGCTCTAAGTTGAGCCTGGAATTTTGGTTTGTGGTATTCCCATTGCGAATGAAAATTTTTCGCTCAGAATGGCTTAAATGTTAAGGAACGATAGGGTTTAATGAAATTGTTTATTTCAGTTTTGAGCGTACTCAATAAAATGGGCCCGGCTTTATTCTCAATTTTCAAATAATTGTGTTTCGATCTCAAGGATACGCGACAAGGACAAAAATGGATCATCGCCAAGAGACACCCAAGTACTAGATATCTATTATATTTACTTTCTTATTGAGTTGCTGGTTAAGAATTCCGGAAATTGTTATTTTTTCATTTCTAGACAGGTAAAAGCATATCGAAGCTGACCAAACTCAAATACGGGTAATATTTGAGAAAATTCACCGACGGATTTTTAATTTTATTTTTTTTGCAACTTTGACAACCGATTTTCTTTTCTTTCAATAAGGTAAACACTAATAAAGCACCAGACAACGAAGTGCAGGTCGTCGAAGGAAAGCGAGGTCTAAAGTGGCTCGCCCAAAGCGGCAAGTAGCCAGCTGACACCACAGTGTAGACCTATGGTCCTGCTCGCCTTTTTATTACGGCCGGCTGTGACTAAGCCGCGGAATACGGTAGATGAGACCGCAACAAAATGGCGTCATTGCATGTTCATTGTTCTCCGCCACTTCACAGTCGCAATGTCAGATATTGTTCACTATTTTCTTGACTTCGGCAAAAACCGTGGACTCTTCGTTTGGCTTTATTGTACTTCCAAACTAGCGTTAAGGAAGTTAACCTTCCTTGGGCAAACGGGAGCAAGCAAAAGCAAGTAAGTTCTACTACATCTACCTTGAAGGATAGCGATAAAGGACAAAAGGCTGCGTTATTCAATCCGTTGGCTGGAGGCGATTTGGATGCGTATTTGGCCTATGCAATGATTTGCGATAGCCAGCCGATGAACAAGTAACGCCCTGCCCTTCCCAGAGAGCTCTGGTACCAATTCAACGACCCCGGAGAGATGGAGGGTTTGATTGACCTGGGCGGGAAATCCGAACCAAGAGTCTGGTATCGGGTGCACGCGAGATGTGAAGGGTCGTGAAGCGCTTCCAACTGCGCTTCACGACCCCTTACATCGCCTTAAATTTCGGAAGTGGATCCAACTATGACAGCGGAAATAACTCGCCTAACTCGACTCGTTCTTGTCAGAAAGAAAGAAGAGCTTATCTTGAAAAAAATCTTGAAAATTTAGAGAATAAACTTCGCTCTTTTCACATTTCGATGTCAATTTTAGGTCATTAGAGTGAAAGGTTAAGAAAAAGACCCTCGTCGACACTTCCTTCCTACGTTTGAGATTTTTTACACATCCTTGTTACCATTTGAAAGAAGATATTATGTTCTACAAGAATAAGCGTTGGGTTTTTTCTTCGCTTTGATTTTCGGAAACTTTCAGGGCATTGATGTGGAGAATCAGGGCGTTATATTTCTACCAACAGCTCCTACCTACTACCTTATTAATTTTTCACTTTAACATTTTAGTGATTAAAAAAATAGCAGAATTCAGAGTGACGATAGAAAAAAACATTTTGAAAGAACGAAACATTTTCTTTCAAATGACATATGACACTGTACGAAAAAAGGGTTGGTAGAGGCGGTGACCAGCCGTTGGGCAAATCTGGGCTTTGCCCTTCCGAGGCAGTTCTGGTACCGATTCACCGACCTCGAAGGGGTGGAAGCTCGTTTGGCCTAGGATGATAAATCCTAAACAAGGCTCTTGAATCGGAGTGCAAAGCGATTGCCGCTGCTTCCTCCAACTTCGCTACCACCACTCTCCGCATCCAGAATTTACTCGCACTCGCGGAGGGTCAGATGTAAAAGCAACTACTCTGCTATTTTCGTTCAAACGCCGGAATTGACAGCCTATTGTCAGAACACTTACGGTGAATCTTTGGTGCCTATATTATGTTTTAATTAAAGCACTGTTAATTATCACCTCCTATTTTCAAAAAAACATAACCCTGTTTAAAAAAGCCCCTTTTGGTCAAACTGAAGGACACGTTTATTACATCGAAGAAGCTTTGAAACATATTTAGATTAGATTAGGTTATTTAGTTTTACATTAGCGTAATGCTGGCGGTATCGAATACCTGGATTCGTGAAATTCAGAGCCGACATATCGTTCAGGAGCACTATTTCCTTCCGGAAGGTGTCTCGCTCTTCGAAAATATTCGACTAGTAACAACTGGGAAGTAGTAGTGGTAACGGAGTAGTTCAATCCGATGTCTGTTCATTTCTTAATCTAAAATTTCTAAATTATACGAAGTCAGGTGATACGCATTAAAAACCAGAAATCATCATATTCATTTCAGATCATGGAATTTGAACTGGACTGTTTCAATTTTGCAAATGCCTTTTCCTTATTTTCTTCTTAATTGCGTGGTAATGACTTGAGCTAAAAAAAGATGTAAGATAACGTATCTGGCTGCCTGTGGATCGTTGTATGTGAGAGGAGCATCTTTTTAGAAGGTAAAATTGATTTCCGAAAAGCTGAGTAGAACGGAGATTTTTGTAGAAACATAAGCACTTGTGGTTACCTGTGCATTCCTCATCACGCGCTGCAATGCATTCAAGAAGAGGGTGATTTTTATTCTGAAGATCCATTTACTGGCGTACGCTCTCACTATCTGCTATTTCTTGATGAGCAAATACAATGGCAATTATCAACACTTTTTGGAAGCACCGGCGCAGTCAAGATATAAGTAACAACGATGTCGGAAACGCGTTCGTCTTCAGAAGTGCTAAAATGCAATTTCTGTGGTCTACTCTCTTTTACTTGGCTGCTTTTGGATAAGTGCTCTAATTCTGGGCTCGCCTTTTGTTTTTTGGAGGTTTTCTTCACGACGAAACGTCTGCGCAGTGAATATTATTCTTCACTTTCCACTTTCTTTTTTGGATGAGGTCACCGAATACTTCAATTAAAGTGGACGTGATAAATCGCATAAATCCTCACAGTTCTTCAAAAAAAAGAAATTTAGAGAGTTATTTAGAAAGTCGAATCACTAACCATCAAAGACCTATGATGACTTTGAAGACTTTTTTCCTGAATTGAGTACTTTCGCTTTCATGTTTTTAGGAAACTTTTAAGGAATTATTTTACAGCACTTCAATGGTTTTCTCGGTCCTGCCTCTATCCTATACAACACTATTGCGTCTTCATACTCGACTTACTGCTACATACTGCTATACTATATATATTCTACATACATACAACTATACTCTATACAATATTCTATATATATATCACCTGTATCACCTGTCGTCCCGTTGATCATCGACTTGCTCGAGCGGGCGCCAGCAGCGTCTCCATTCGTCCCTGTCGCGTGCCAGAGTGGTCCAATGGATCCTCCTCGCTCGAGGGACACGAAGAGCGTCATATCGGTCGTTCAGGGCTTTCACGAAGAAGTCCGACCAACGCGTTGGTGGGCGTCCTGGTGTTCTTTTGACATCCCGCGGAATCCAATCTGTGACGGCTCTCGTCCAGCGGGTGTCTGCGAATCGCATTACGTGGCCGGCCCACCTAATTTTCGACGACTTGGCCCATGCGACAGCGTCTCTGATCTTCGAACGTCGGCGAAGCTCGGAACTCCGGAGACCTTCTCTCACTTGCGTGAGTCGTGTCACTCCGAGCATCGTCCTCTCGATTCCACGCTGCGCGACGCTGATCGCGTGTTCATCCTGCTTTCGTATAGCCCAGGTCTCTGAGGCGTATGTTAGGGCAGGAAGAACAGTGGAGTCGAATAGGTGGGCACAGAGTCGGACGTTCTTCGTTTTCTTCACGACTTCTTCGACGCTCTTGAAAGCTCCCCAAGCCGCTCGTTTCCTTCTGCTCAGCTCTGGTGCTAGGTCGTTGGTCATGTTGACTTCGCGACCCAGATACACATAGCTGGAGCATTCGGAGATGTTCGTTCCGTTGAGCGAGAATGGGGCATCAGAAACCCATCCGTTCTTCATGAACATCGTCTTCGTAAGATTCAGCTGCAGTCCAACGCTTCCACATACACGATCGAAGTCGGCCAGCATTCGTTCCGCCTGACTGATGCTCGGGGTTATGAGCACGATGTCGTCAGCGAAGCGAAGATGGTGCAGTTGCCGGCCGTCGACCTTCACTCCCATGTCTTCCCATTCTAGTTCACGCATGACGTTTTCGAGGGTGGCGCTGAAGAGCTTCGGGGATATGGTATCCCCTTGTCGAACCCCTCTCTTCACGTCAATGACGACGTCGTTATAGAATGGTGAGATCTTGGTCGTGAATCCACTGTACAACTCTCGAAGAACTCTGGTGTACTGAGTAGGAACGCCCTGGGTGAGCAGGGCTTCCATGACCGCTTCAGTCTCGACGGAGTCGAATGCCTTCTTCAGGTCGATGAACGTAAGGCACAGCGGCAGCTTGTTACTCTCGCGACACTTCGATGAGCTTCGTAATGGTGTGTATGTGGTCGATCGTGCTGAATCCTCTCCGAAATCCTGCTTGTTCGCATGGCTGTCCTTCGTCCAGCGTTCTACTAATCCTATTCAGGATGACTCGAGTGAACAGCTTGTAGACTACGGACAACAGGCAGATCGGGCGATAGTTGCCAATGTCGTGCACGTCTCCCTTCTTGTACAGCAAAACGGTCTTGCTGGTCTTCCACTGAGATGGAACCTTGCATTCGGACAGGTAGCGTGTGAAGAGCCGCGCCAGGGTGTTGATGAGCGCTGGCGGGAGGTTCTTCAGGTGTTCAGCTCTGATCCTGTCAGAACCGGGTGCTGTACGTTTCTTTCACCGACGAGATGGCGTGTCGGATTTCGGAAGAGAGAACAGAGGGGACGACGTATCCATCCTGCGGAAGATGGCATGGGGGCAGGTGGACGTGGCTATCGAAGAGATCGGAGTAGAAGTCGTGGATGACTTTCTCCATGGTCCTTCTGGAAGAGGTGATGGTTCCGTCAGGACGTCGGAGAGCGGTCATCTTGGTCTTGAAGTTGGCGAAGTTCCGGCGGGCATTGCGAATGCTCAGCCCTGCCTCTGCTGCTTCAGCCAACACTTCCGCCCTTCTCTCCTTGAGATCTTCCTTTATCGCCGCTCTGCATAGCTTTGCAAGCTCGGACGTCAGTTGGTAGTTGCCTGACGCTCGTGCTGCTCCACGCTGGCGTATCAGCTCGAGAGTTTCCGGAGACAGGCGTCTCTTGGTGGTCTTTAAGCTCTCGGCTCCCTTAGCACTATCGTGGAGATGGTGCACGAAGCGATCGTATTCCTCGTCGACGTTGTCCATG
>OX377204.1:87430727-87489654 GCA_947396885.1 Heligmosomoides polygyrus polygyrus | reverse complement strand
TCAATCTTTTCGAGAGCCGCCGATCTACCTTTACGTCAACTCCAACCAGCTCTGGATAAGATGTTGGATGTCACACTAATCCCGCTATGACGTGGATGAACTTCGTGTTTAAGGCAATTCTCGATACAACGTGACTAGTTTTCAAAGTGGATCCTACACAGGAAAAGAAAGAAAAAAGAGCTAGATGTTGCTTGTTTTCTGTAATCCGAGTTTCATTTCTATCGCTTGTTGTTATTAACGAGTGTATCGTGCGACAACTTATTTGGTCAACTGCAGAGCCTTTTTCCATGCTGCCGTTAACAGGACGTCTGTTCACAACGCATATTTCGCAATCTGGTTACTGTACGCACATTTGCGCGCACTTAGTATGCTAACAGGTGTAGCCGCAATGTCGATTCTATCAGTTTTTTGTAGAACTCTTCCACCTCTAAACGTTAACGTAGTGCAAACATTAGGTTTTATCTAGGTTGTGGTAGAGCGCATCCTAGGTGGACCTAAAATGCAAAAATGGTATCCGAAAAACATCAAATGCAAAATAAAATGAAAAGAAAACACTCAGTCGTAAACGACTGCAGGATGTGTTGCCTTCGACCTAATGGGCTCATCCACCCTATCGAACGCGAGTCTTGCTACGCGGAGCCGCGCAACGACGAGAGAAGTTTTTGGCCATTTTTCAATCAAACACAACAGGATTCTGAAGTAGCACAACGCTGCGCGGCTCTTCGTGGCAGGACTCGCCCACGACAATGGTGGGTGAGCCCGTTAAATCCAAGGCGAGCTTTACTGCACCACCTCTTCGGGATAGTTTTCATTTCCTTCCTTAATATTCAAGTTGGCGTATATTATTCAACTCGGATAGCGGCTAATTTTGTTGATGTTGTTTTGACTCCTTTGTTTTGTCAGGTTTTAAAAATTTTTGCCTTCTTCCTCATTGAATGTTGCATATTTAATTGCACGTTTTTTGCAAGTGCTAATATCATAACCTACATTTGCTAACACTAATGGCATAAAGGGAATAATATCTCTCTTTACGGACGGAAGGAATGGCCCCTTGGTCGCCAACAATGCAATAGAGCAATAAAATTTCGGAACTATGGTAATCGGAGGCAGGCATGTGGTGATTTGCACCTCTGATCCCATATTTGGGTTTCTTCGATAGATTCAGCTGCTTCCCGTCGTACGAACGGATGTGGCTTCGTGCTATAAGATGACGCAAGCACCTGACACTTTACTTTACACCCTACACCCCTCTCGACTAGTATAGATCCAACATTTCTTAGCAAACTCGATTTAAATATTATAAACTCGATTTAAATATTATAATATTATTATTATATTTCCAAATCCGGAAGGTTCGAGTTTGGTCACGCCTTTTTACCAGGGAACTACCTAAAGTGTAGGTCTGAAACACCAGTGATATGCACATGGGTAGAATCACCTTCCTCTCAGAAGTAACGAAATGCAAGTATTTTGACACGAGTACAGCTTTGAGCAGAGTTAAAGGCCGTGAGAGCTGTACCATTAAAACGGAGTGGTGAAGCAAGCAAGAAGGTTGGTTTGCTATCATTCTCGAGTTCATTGTTCCCTCTTGTGTCCACGGTACATCCGAGTGGGTAGAGTAGCGGACTCGCGGGCGAAAGGTCATGGGGTTTGGATCATGCGTGGGGCATGTTTTTTTTGCATTTTCGCAAATCTCATGTTTATGCGACAGGTGCATGCTGTGGCAGTAGAGCAGCCAAACAACAGGTTTGCGTGTTGTAAAGCCTTATTAAGGATAAAGGTTGGCGTTGCTATAACCCTGTTTGAGATGCGTAATGTATTCCGCTCCTACGGGATACCGTGAAGGCAGTCTCGATGCGTATTTAGCTTTTACAGTAGCTTGCAGTAGCCGCAGTAGCCAACTTGGCTTGTTGGAAATTGGTGTTTTATGCTTACATAAATGTAGATAGTCGGGTTTCCGGGTGCACTCCGAATTCAGGGTTCCGGTTCGGGTCCTGCCAAGGGCAGTATTAGAAGGATCTCGAAGTTTACACCACCAGGCATTAGGCGAGAGTGCGATTGCTTGCTAACTGTATGTGAGACGTTGGACTGCAGAAGACGATCTCCATGAGAAGAGGACGAGAAAGGAGGAATCTATCAAAAGAGAAGAGATCGTGACGTAGATGAACGTCTAGCTCCGTGTCCTCCTCTCTAGCGACTCCTCTGTACTTCTTGCGCAAACGAACCATGCAAAAACATGATGATCACGTGCGGTCAAACAGCGCCGGTGGTGTGAGGCGAACATCGCTGCCCGGAAAGCAGAAGGTGCGGGTTCGAGTCCCGCCTGGCGCAAGAGTTTTGATCGCAACAAAACATCCTGTAGCTTCTCTACCAGCCGCTCCAGGCTCAAGCAAATGTGTTAAACATTGTTACTAGTAAGGTCTTCAGCTTAACCGGTTCCATGCTGATATCAGCGGCCGGCCCAACCCCGTATCACGGATGGGTGCTGACAGACCTGGAGGATATCGCGGATGTTACGTGCGGTCAAACAGCGCTGGTGGTGTAAGGCGAACATCGCTGCCCGGAAAGCAGAAGATGCGGGTTCGAGTCCCGCTTGGCGCAAGAGTTTTAATCGCAACAAAACATCCTGTTACAACATGTAGCCTCTCTACCAGCCGCTCCAGGCTCAAGCAAATGTGATAGAAATATCCATTGAGTACATGGTGAGAGCCTACTTGCGACGCCATATCCGCCGCAGACCCGCAGGACGGAAGCGTCGAGGTCCCGCTGCAATCCTAAGGCTAAGGCGGGACACAATGAGCGGACAGGGGGAGGGGCAGCTCACTGACTTCGACCGCCTTGAGCGTAGCAGTTGGATATGATGACGTGAAATTTTCCATTGTACAAGAACTCTCGCATAAGTACAAGTTGTAACGAAACGGGTAAAAACTCGTCCTAGACTTGGAAACGCCACCACACCTCGTACTTTTTTGAGTAATGATGGGCTGCTTCCCCATTCGCTAATTGCGCCGCCTTTTCATGCTTTTGTAACTATTTTTTCTATATTCCGGCGCCGAGACCCGCTGTTTTCAGGGGAGGGCATCAGGTAAGCCTTTGCTATGTTATGTTGTGTGAATATATCCTCGAATACTACATATTTACAATTGACTATGGAGTGCCTCTCCACCGACTAGGGATTGCACCGAGGTCTCTCAGCGGCGCCATGCAACAGTTCACCACCGCACTGCAGCATGATACACTCTGAACTGGTGCTTATATGCGACACGATGCGCTATCGCGACAACCGCTCCTTGTTGTGACTCGGGCCACAGTGGCAGCATACGTATCACAACGAAAGAACAGATCTCGGCTCGATGATGCACAATTGTACTACCGACTAGACTTGCGCACAGAAGTGCATTGATTTTTATGAGAAAATCGGATGACACTCTCCTCCCCGCCCCCATTAAGGCCTAAGGCCTATGTTATACTCCCGCGGGAGCATCCGCGGGACGTCCGCGGATGGAAGGTGCACCGCGGAGGGTCGTCGTCGTCCCGGGACGGCTTGCATCGCATTGGAGCGCGTTTCCCACGCCGAACTCCGCGGGACGACAGCCTTCCGCGGTGCACTGCACCGCGGACGGCTGCCCTCCCGCGGGCGGAAAGTATAAAGCCCCTTTCAGACCGGCACAGTGGCGGCGGCGGCGGCGGCCATCGCCGCTCCAGCAGCAGGTGGAGGGGCGGTGTCCTTTCTCGCCGCCTAGGGGTGGCGGCGGCCGCCGCCAGGCTAATTCCGTTTGGGGCGCGCGTGCGCGCAGCGGTCTCTCAACGGGGCAAAGAGGAGAGGATGACCTTTGATGACGCCGATTTCCTTCGGCTGACGTGGAGCCGCGCATTGTCCGCAGTGTGCACACAGCGCAGCACACTCCACGTCTCGATGTGCCGCCGCTCTCGTCGCCCTTCAAAAAATGACCCCAGTCATTTCGGGCGGCGGCCAAGGCGGCGGCGCCGCCGTGGGCGTGGCGGGGCGTGGCCGCGGCGACTTGGCCGCTGCGGGTCTGAAAACCCCACCACCGCCGTGGCCGCCGCTCGGGCACGTCATCGCCGCCGCCTCCCTATGCTAAACCATTGGTCCGCGGCCGCCGCCGCCGCCACTGTGCCGGTCTGAAAGGGCCTTAACACCCCTCTCGTCGTCTGTCGGCGGCGATCCGCGGACGGCGGGCGTGACGGGCCGTGACGAGTGGCCCGGCGCGGGGTCCCAACGCGATTTCCGCCCATCAGCGGAAGCTCCCGTGGGAGTATAACAGGGGCCTAAGTTATACTCCCGCGGTAGCGTCCGCGGAAGGGCGGAAATCGCGTCGAGTTCCCTCACCTGGCCAATCGCCGCGCCCGGCCACGCCCGCCGTCCGCAGTCTACCCCTAGTCCGCGGACGTTCCGCGGATGCTCCCGCGGGAGTATAACACCGCCCTTAGGCTTGCAACCAGTAATTATGAGCGGTAAGAGTTGTCAAGTCTGAGAGCTCTCTCCAAGATTACACAACGTCGTAAAAATATCCAAAAGTACACAACTTCCATTACTAACCAACCTTCTTGACTTTTCTTCCTTGCTCTCTCTTTTCTTGTCTTTGTCCTTGCTCCTTTCGCTCCTTATTCTACGTCGTTCTTTACTTTTGCGTTCACTCCTTTCACTATCTCTTCTACTTCTTCCGCTTTTTCTTTCACTTCTCTCGCTCTCTCTTCTGCGTTTTTTCCTGTCTTTGCGCTCACTGCGGTCTTTTGCCATCTAAATACACAAGCAACCAATACAACCAATAAGTCAATGGCGACATAAGAAACTCAAAAATGAACAGGTACGACTCTAGCACACCACTTTGTATGGCTGCAGCAATAAGAATGTTGCTGCTTGCCATGCTAGGTTTAGTGATAGCTGAACGTAGAAACAAAGCATTTTTGCGGAGCATAGCAAAACAGCTCGGTCTGTATACTGTGAAAGCTTTAGCTGCAATAGTAAATCATCGTGAACGTGCTTCATTGCAAGAAGACTTCACGCCATAGTAGATCGGAGATTCAGGGAACGGATTGCGCAATGCGCGTTAGCGGGGGGGGGGGGGAGGGGAAGTGGTGTGACGACGACATGTTTTTCTTCGTTTTCTTGCTACACCTTTGTATTCCAACGGAATAGTATTCTACCATGGAGAACAAGCAAAATGTTATCCTTCCGTGAGCTGTACCTCGAAGAATTACACACTTATGAGGGAGTGCCCCTCCCCCTAACCAGCATAGCGCCGAGTCGCTATACTATGCCGTTACTCGCAGGCGTGGCACGTAGCTAAGACATCGGGCGCAAAGCGGCTAGTGGGGGGGGGGGGTCACATTACACTGACCAGGGAATGCCGTCAGCTTCCCATGGAACTTCGGATTAAGACCTATATCACGTGAAAGAGCTCGAGACGCTGATCACAGATATGTAGAATTTGCTAAATGGATCTCCTAAGCGAGTTATGGCCGGCGGAAGCCGCGATGTCTTCCTTGTGTTAGGCGCCTTTTATACTCCCGCCGCGGAGCGGCGCGTCAATTCTGGGCGCGGCGCGTCTGGCCGCGCCGCGCCCCGAATTTGACGCGCCGCTACGCGATTGTAGTTAGAAAATGAACCGGCAGCGACGCGAGGCCACGAGCTTCAGCGTACTACGGTCCGTGCGCCATGACGGATGACGTAGGAGACGGTCTATGAGTCAATTGAGGACCAAAACATAAAGGATTCGTCTGGCTGGTCAGCAGAATACATTTTACCAATATTAGTGGTGGGATTCCTGTGGGGAGCGACGAATCCTTTCTTATGGCTGGGGTCAAAGTCGTCCGCTCAATCTAGGGTAGAAATTGGTGAGTGTGGTATAGAGTTGAATCCCCCAAACTTCGGAAATGGCTACAGATCTCCATTTCCTTCCTAGGCAGCGGTAGGTACGGGTGACTAAGGTCATGGTGACGGAAAACACCAAAATGCAAAAACTTCAGCGTGATACAAAAAATGGATGTTAGATTCGTGATCTGCACCTTAAGTAATCCCCTAGGCGACGTTTGGGCGAAATCGGCGATTATGACCCCGACAGCCTTGGTCACCCGAACCTACCGTAATCAATTTCAAAAATGGATGTCAGAGTCGTGATCAACACCCTAAATAACACCCCCTCCCCGCCGGGGCGAAGCTTGGTTGAAAACTTTTTTCGACCTCTTCCTACCTCTGTGGTCCCAAAAGTACAATAATGTCATCATTTTGCTACACCCTTTTTGTTCTGTTGATTGGGGAAGCTAAACTGAAAGGGCATAGCAAAATGGTCCATCCCAGTGTGCATTCTTCCACTCCACACCGAGTCTGCCGCAGGTGATCGCGCCGCGTCGCGCCCTTCCCTCCCGCGGCGCGATTCGCCGAATACCGTAACCCAAAATTCCGTCAAATGAGGTGTTTCGGGGCGGCAGAGTATGAAAGCGATGCGGCGCCGCCGGGCGGCGCGATAAATCGATAGCTATGTCGACCATCACACCGCGCCGCGTGGCGGCACGAGTATAAAAGGCGCCTTAGGCGCCTTTTATACTCCCGCCGCGGCGCGGCGCGTCAATTTGAGGAGCGGTGCGGCCAGTCGCGCCGCGCCCCGAATTTGACGCGCCGCTGCGCGATTGCAGTTAGAAATGGAAGCGTCAGCAACGCGCGGACACGAGCTTCTGCGCACTACGGCCCGTGCTCCGGAAGCGGTCCATGAGTCGTTGAGAGAGCAAAAGAGAAAGGATTCGTCTGGTTGATCAGAGCATTGCATCTTGTCAATGTTTGTCGTGGGATTTCTTCGGACGAATCCTCTCTTAAGCTTGTAGTCGAAGTCGTCCGCTCAACCTACCGTTGAAACTGGTGTGGTATTGAGTCGAATCCCCTGCAATACAAACGGCACTAAACCCCTCCTTATTTTTCGATACGTGCGGGTCCAAATGTAAAACTGCTGGAAGGTACTCATCGTCAATAATCACTTAAAATTCTTTCTCGTTTGACCATTCTAGGGTCACTGTGCACTAAACATATCTTTAGCGTGGTATATGAAGCTTCGTGAATGTCTAAAGATCTCCATTTTCTTCCTAGGTTACATAAGGTACGGGCTAAGGTCATGGTCACCAGTTTCGCCCAAACTCCCTAATCATCCAAACCTGGTAAAAGTAACTTCAAAAAACATTGTCAGATTTTTGATCAGCACCCTAGATACCCCCTCCTCCTTCCCAATAGAAGAAGTTTGGTCGAAAAGGTGAAATCTCCCACCCCACACCGAGTCTGCCGCGGCTGATCGCGCCGCGCCGCGCCCTTCCCCTCGGCGGCGCGATTCGCAGAATACCGTAACCCAAAATTCCGTCAAGTGTGGTGTTTTGCGGCGGCGGAGTATAGAAGCGATGCGGCGCGAAAAATCGATAGCCATGCCCGCCATCACGCCGCGCCGCGAGGCGGCGCAAGTATAAAAGGCGCCTTAGGGGCGCTCAATCAGCGTTGGGCGCAGTATTGCGCGGTAATCAGCGGTTCGACTATCAGCGCCGTCAGCAGCAGCGGCGGTGATAGCCGAACCGCTGATTTCCGCGCAATACTGCGCCCAATGCTGATTGAGCGCACCTAACACATGGAAGACATCGCGGCTTCCGCCGGCCATAGCTCGCTTAGGAGATCCATTTAGCGAATTTGGTCTACAAATCTGTGACCAGCATCTCGAGCTCTTTCACGTGATATTGGTCTCAGTCCGAAGTTCTGACGCATTCCCTGGTGAGTGGTTATCCGCCTTGGTAGGAACGCTCGTGAATGCCGCATTACATCAGTTCTCCACTGGAGTGGACTTAAAGAGCTTAGCCACCTTACCGTACACAGGTCCTGCCACGGGAAGCCGCCCAACGAAGCGTGAAGTGAGAGTCTTGTTTTGTTTTGCTCTAAGAGTCGCCGAAATGACCCAGAATCGCTCACTTTACGCCCCTTGTTGTAGGACCCGCGTTCGATAAGGTGGGTGAGCCTTTTAAGTTTAAGTCAAGGCATCATGCAGGCGCTTACGGGTGGGCGTTTTCCGCTCTACTTTAATTCGTATTTGATGTTTCCCGGATCTCATTTTTGCATTTTAGTCCACCTGTAGACCGATTCATGAACGTTCCCGGGAACGTTCCCGGCTTCTCACGTGAAGCGACCAGTTAAGAGAGTGAGGTGGGAGAGATGCGAGAGATGATAGATGAGGTGAGAGAGTGAGGCGGGAGAGAGAGGCGAGAGGTGATATAGCATATCTCCCGCTCCCGCCGCTTCATGGATCAGGCTACTGATATGCACTGGGATAGCGCCGGTCTATTATTTCCCTTACGACAACATCCATATACACAATTTGGCTAGGAAAGGAACTCTAGGGCGTGGCAATTTTAGCGCGGGTGCACTAGATGGACTACACCCTGTGGTTCCTTCTTTCTACCAAGTCTGTGCACTGCTCCGCGTCAGAGGATATGTGTACAACCTTAAGCATTTCATCTGTAAAAAGACAAAGGCTCACTTGAGGATTTCGGTAAACCATTTCTTTTGTGCCGTACTTACCACCTTTGGTTAGACCTATCGGAAGCCGAAATTTGAGAGTAGTGTTCTGCCGAACCCAGAACTGCACCTTATCTTTATCTTTATACGGAATGTGACGACGACTACATCACGTATTGTTTAAAAACGTAACATGACGAAAAGGAAAAGAAGTACGGAATAAAACAGTCACTCTAATGTCTAGAACAAACGTCATGCTAAAACAAAAATTGCATCTTAAAAGATTAGACAGTGCAACAGGAAACAGCTGCAATAAATGTGTGAACTCTATCTTGTGATCTGTTGTCGGAGAGGATGAGTCCAAGTTGATGCAACGTTATATTGAATATCTCCTCCATCAACATGCAGAAAGGTGCAAACGCTGGGTAAGAAAAGGTTGACCTGGGTTGGCATCTACTCATTAAGCCGGATAGCCTTATGGCGTCGCTTATAGTATTGGCATCAGCAAAGTAAAAGAAATCACTTGCGTTGACATCAACTCTACCAGTAGGTATTTTGAACATCATAATTATGTCGTTATTTTCTCTTCTCTTTTTTAGGGAGCGCAAACCTAGTTGTTTCGCCCTTTCCGCGCCGTTTGGAACTGAAGATAGCTAAGACCAAAGAATCTCATTAGCAGCTTACGAGTGAAACTGTTTTCCCACTTTCTAGAAAATCTATATCTTTCTTTTTAGTTGGATTAAAGACTGTGGTGCCGCCTCCAATTATTGAGCTCACGTATACCTGGAATGCTCGGATAAGTATTTGAGGGTTACGTGTTTGCAAGATCTTGAATAAGTTGTATATGCGAAACGTGGCTCTATTTACTATCACTTTATAATGGCTTTAAAGTCAAGATTATAGTCAAAATGGTAGACCAATTCTCGGGCCTCACAGTTCTCAGCCTTCCGCCGAATACATTGTCACTTACCGAAGGTCATCCGTGTTTTATCAACGGCTAGGGGCAAACCCCATCGCTTGGACCAACAGCTGATAAAATCAATTGCTGACTGCAAGCTAACGAGTCAGCATTACTTGCCATAGTCTTATATAGTTTGATGTCATCAGCATACATTTTGCAAGTATATGCAGTCGAGAAAAACCATAACGTTTGTTCCTAGCTTCCTAAGGCAGCTAGGTCACGTGAAAGTTAGCCGCGCCTCCTATTGAGGTAGTGGAGGTGTTGCTTCTTCCCGTTGTCCAGTGCTTCCACAAGTTCATGTGGTGTTCTTTTTATTCAGCGCTAAAATGTCCAGAAACACATTTTCTTCAATTGTTAGGGCTTCAAAAGTCTAGCTTTCTCATAAGGTCCGACTTGGCCGCTCGAACCACACCTCAAGAGCATTCATTTTAAAAAAACTTGATAGTATTTATCCCACCTATCCTTTTAGTCTCGAACACAGCTTGAGTGTGTGAACCTCTCCAGCAAGGTGAGAGTAAATCCCTCACCATAATATTGTTAATATTTGAGTGTTCGCTTATCAATTCAGTGGTAGTCACTTGTGATAAACCTAAAGGAGACAACAGGGTGGCATATGCCATAGCTTCTAAAAAATGCCGTTAGTTAAAGACGACCTCATGCACAAAGTGTGTCGCAAAAAAATGTATGCAATGTTTGAAAGCTGATATCCTTGCGGACAATAAAGCTGCTGAAGAAGCTAGGAGCTCATATTGAACGCAAGAAAATATAAATTTTCTTGCATATGGGAGAAGGGGGTTTGCGCGTCGCTTGAATTTTTGCATTTTAAATTTGATTGATTGCATTTCGCTTAAATACCTATCACAATTTCTCCACAAAATCCAAATTTCTCCATAATTTCTTCAACCATAGTATGTTCTTTTGTGGAGTGCTGGATGTTTTTTTTTCTTTTTGACGCACCCATTTGTGCATAAATAAATAAATAAATAAATAAATAAATAAACTGACCTATCCGTTGATTTGGGTTTCTTTTAGGGTTTAAAACTTAAAAAGAAATGTCCCTTTAGTCACATCTTTAGAAATGAACTACATTCATTTTTAAAGATGTGACTAGAGGGCAATTTTAGAGAAGTGTTGAAGAGTCATCGTTAATTGAAGAACAACAACAAAAGCGACAATTATTTATTCATTCAATCATCCGTAAATCGACGACGACAAATGAGTACAACATCACAGAGGAGGAATAACGCAAATTAGCGTGGGTACTACTCATTTGTAGCAACTATCAAGCTTATGGTGTTGCAAAAATAATAATTACATCAGAGCTCAGGCATATGTTATACTTCGGCGACATGCGTGCTTCCGGATGACGAGTTAAGGCCAATTCACACTGCTGCGACAGCAACACGCGACTAGTGGGGAGACGGCCACCTCCGCGACATCCGGCGGTCGCAGCGCGGTCGCGTTGGTAGAGCAGACTTTTACTCAGCCGGGGCATCGGGACCGACATCTCCGTGCATGCCGCGCCGTATGATTTGAACCATTACCAGCCAGCAGCCGTCACCGTGTTACCGCCGCGGCTGCCGCAACACTTTGCATGATCCCCCCCCCCCCCTCCCCAGCTGTGGAAATGTCGCTGTGCCGCGCCGCGGCAGCCTCGCAGCCCTATGCTTCATCATTGCCGCGCCGCACTGTCGCAGCAGAGTGAATGGGTCTTTAGAATGTGCGCGTTTCTCTAGTGCCGAGCGCGCAGTGTTGCTACGCACTGCACAGCACCCGCCCAGCACTGTCGCCGACAGCCTTGCCGACGTGTTGAAGTATAATACATGCCTTAGGCCTTGTTTAGTGGGCGCGCGACGCGCAACACGATACATGCGTGGTGGCCAAATTATTGATCGAGCGACGCGATTGATCAATTCGGCCACTACACATTGCATCGCGTCGCGCGTCGCGCGTACATTAAACAAGGCCTTAATGAGCTAAACGCTTTCGCTATTCAACGTCCGTAAATCATCATCCAGAAACCTGTCAAATAAAAAAGAACCAATTTAGGACAATAAACAAGGAATGTGAAAGGAGTGTAACCGATTCAAAACAAACTCAAAATTTACACAGGCAGGCGAAAAAAAAAGACATAGAAGGCCAGTCAAAGGTGTACGTGGTTTTCGAAGCGCAGATTTGAAGAAAAATTACTCCTTTACTAAGTTGGTGACAGGTGAACTTGGTGAGTTCACGCCTCGGGCTGTTCATATTTATGGTTTTCGTCCTTTGATACTTTTGTCTAACCAGGATACTATCGCAACAGTAGGTCGGAGCGGCGCAAGTGTTGTATATGGGCAGAACCGCCTCTTCCTGGGAAGTAACAAACTGCAGGTATCTCGACCCCAATACAACTCTGCGCAGAGTTAGGGGCGACGGAGGTCGCGTGCTGGCGCCCTGTTGATTCACGTGCTCCACAGCTGACGGGCGCGCGCGGGATGAGGGCTCGTATCGCGGGTCAGCGCATTGCGCAGGTGGCGTAGTAGGGAAGCGCTCAGGCTCGAGAGCGAAGGGTCGAGGGTTCGGATTCCGCAGATTGCGTTTACTTTGCACTTTTGCAAAATCCATGCTTATCATATGGTAATCCACCTAGGGGTACTATAGTGTTATAGAGCATGTTTACATATAACATATGCTTCAAACTACAGATTAGCTAAAATGTGCACTTCTGTGTGTCACTTGTTTGAAGCCTATTTTGTGTGACCGTAGTTATGTAACGATAGATATTTTGTGGCACTAGTTAAAAGTTCTGACTCCACCGACAAGACTTCGGTCAAAAAAAATCAGCTGAAACTTTGTCAGGGGGTTATTTGTGGTGCTGTTCACGAATCTGACATCCGTTTTTCACGATTCTGTCTCTACCTGCCGTCGCCGGCAGAAACTTTAAGAATGTAATCCTGTGCCTTCCTGTATCTATATTATCCAGCCGAATCGTGAAGAACAGATATCAGATTCGCGATCAGCACCCCAAATAACTCCCTAGACAAAGTTTGAGGGAAATCGTGACCCTGCCTGGACCATCCTTGTTAACGGTATGGGTGGTATGTTATATGTAAACATGCTCTAAAACACACTATAGTACCCCTAGGTGGATTATCTATATGATAAACATGGATTTTGCAAAAGTGCAAAACAATCGCAATCTGCGGGATCCAAACTCCCGACCCTTCGCTCACGAGCCCGAGCGCTTCCCTACTACGCCACCTGTGCACTGCTCTGACGGGGGTAGACATAACTCCGACGCCGCGCGAACCCCCCTGGCGTCGCGCTCGGTGCGCGACGAAAGTGGACGAGTTGTCGCAGTCCGATGCTGCCGACGGCTAGAAGCGCTTCCTACAGGGACATGCGGCACGCCTTTACCTTATTTCAACGTTTCTTGAAGATGGTATATGAATGTGGTTTCAATGGGACGATCAGTGACAGTTTACACAGGAATCCTGTTCAGTGGATGGTTTCCAGTATTTGCCAACTACAACTTCTTCGGTCAATTTTCACCCGTGATTATGGTCATACTACGGAAAAAGGTCACTATCACCCGTTCTTGGATCAATTGTCCTACTGCAGGCTGTAGCCTACCACATTCTGTGGGATCTTAAGTTCCTAGCTAGAAATGTGGTCTGGGAGCTTAAACACTGAGAACATTTCGTGCTCCGCGGCTAACCATGCGTCACCGAGCGCACGTCCGCGTTTCAGCGCCGCGACGTCGCACGCGGCTGGCGCGCGACGTCGCGTCGGAGTTAGGTCCTGGAGCCCTGCTCTGAGCTGCGATACAAGCCTTCATCCCGAGCGCGTCCGTCAGCTGGGGAGCACGTGAATCAACAGGGCGCCAACCCGCGACTTCCGTCGCTCCTAACTCTGCGCAGAGTTGTATTGGGGTCGATATCCCTGAAGTTTGTTACTTCCCAGGAAGAGGCGGTTCTGCCCATATACAACACTTGGGCAGTTCCGACCTACCGTTGAGATAGTATCCTGGTAAGTCTCGCTGTTACTTTTGTCTAAGTCTCGCTTGAGTTTCCATCCATTATCGACCTGTTCCAATTCATACTTAGGCTATAACGTGACAAATGTCGGCGAGGATCTCGCCTTTTCTTTGGTGTGAAATTGTCTAACGTATATGTTGTTACAGGATGTTTTCTTGCGGTCAAAACTCTTGCGCCAGGCGGGACGCGAACCCGCATCTTCTGCTTTCCGGGCAGCGATGTTCGCCTTACACCACCGGCGCTGTTTGACCGCACGTAACATCCGCGATATCCTCGAGGTCCGTCAGCACCCACCCGTGATACGGGGATGGGCCGGCCGCTGATATCAGCATAGAACCGGTTAAGCTGAGGACCTTACTAGTAACAATGCTAACAACATATAGCCTCTATATCAGCCGCTCCAAGCTTAAACAAATGTGTTCAAGCATTGTCTAACGTATATTTGAAGCCTTAGATGTTGCTATACGCCTATAAGTATACTTCACTTTTTCAGTATAAATTGCAAATGGCCGCGAAGATTCAGCATATCACAGCAGCGGATTCTTTTGTACTTATTAGACAACATACCAATCAAACAAGCAACAACAACATTTGAATGCCCTTCATCGTGACTTTTTGGTCAGCAGAGCTCTCTGCTGGCAATGTGAATAAGCTATGTTCATAATAGAAGTCACATACACATTCAATTGGCGAAATGCCGCGATAAACATCTGTTTCTCTTCATCACTGGAGAATTTGAGCCGTTGAAGGACCTATAAATACGTTTAATTTATGTTGCACTTTCAGTAAGGAAGAAAGGTTGACAATAATCAAGTGCCATGGAATGTGCTTGCATTTTATGTCACCTCCTGAGGCTATCGAGACTGTACTTAGGGCATCCAATAGGTTGAACTAGAAGATTAGTAAGGGTATTGTCATTGAGGCTAAGAAATCCGGTGTCACATGCCGGAATACTCCATTTTAACCTCAAAACGTAGACTTTAACTCAAACTGGGCACTCCTCTAAGCTAGCCTGAGACATTTGCATTCAAAGCAAACGCCTTTAAATCAAATTGAGCTTTTTCTACATTAAAACAGAAACTCCCAAAAAAAGTCAGGATAATTTATTGTCCAGGGAAATTATTCGTATCAATTTCTTTGAAATTTAACTTTACCTACCCAGTAAGTGAACACATTCATGTTCGACTTTATAAATCTTCGCATAGTGAATATGGAGTTATTTCTTCGAGTACTCAGCTAGCCAAGATAGCATAGTTTTACTCGGCTGACGTTTCGGCCTTATTGCCTTCGTCGGAGCCTGGAAAGCCAGAAACGTGCACAATTATCCCACAGTGCACCATTTAAAAATGTGAGAACAAATTCAAAGTATCAGAAAGGATAGGTGAGCCTTCTAGCGTCGGTTGCATGGTTTGTTTCTGGCCCACAAGGTCCTGTCAATTTGCTCTCTCAATGGTGATGGTGCTTTGTTGGATAATGTTGCACGTTTCGGCTTTCCAGGCTCGGACAAAGGCGATAAGGTCGAAACGTCGGCCGAATAAATTAAACTGAGTTTTGATTAGTTAGCTGATGCAGTGAACAGATTGTTTGAAATATCAAAAAACATTATTTTTCGATGAAAAGTAAGGGTTTAAAATGTTCTAAAGGACAGGGCGGCCATCACCAAAGAAGAGATTGCTTTATGCGCTGAACGAAGATGATGCGATTTTCAAACGATTGATATCAGAATTTCTGTTTGAGTTTGACACCCGTCAACGTTACAACAAAAACAACTGTAGCGAGCACACAGATCCTCAATTTAATGGTTCGTGTAAGCGGCACGTACACCATCAATCAAATAAAAATTGCGACGAGCTTTTCGAATGCATGGCGCGATTCGATATCTTAAAGGATTATATGAGTGCTTCTTCGTTGTGCTCAGATGCAAATTTTAATTAATCATTTTTCTAAAAATAAAATTTCTATAAAATCGTTACACTTATTGCGGCAGGTGAACTCAACAACTTCAAAAAAAGTTATGTCAATTTTTCCCTGAACAGAAAATGTTCTAAGCATTTTACAGAGACTGCAGTTTAACTTATCTGAAGGTCATTTCAATTAGGAGAGTTGGTTTTGATTCCAAAAGTCTTAAAGATAGATTTTAGGAGTGCTCAATTTCATTTGAAAAATGTCCAATTTGATTGGATAAGTGTTCAGTTTGACGTGAAAATGGTGTAGATTAGTTGACAGTGTTCTTGGGTACTTGTTCGCCTTGAGGAATTTGTAAAAATGATAACATAAAACGAATAGAAATGACAAGCTGCGCATGGGTCCTCATGTGACACTGCAGATCACTGAAGTGTAGATATTTCGCCCGACGCCGATTTTTCAATTAAACGGATCATTAGGATAGGGCATTTTTCTAAACCCCAGATTTTTAGATGAGTCGGATGAGGGAAATTTCCAATTTTTTAGGGTCTTCGGATGATTCAGATAACGCCATTTTCGGCCGGGCCGGATTTCAGATAATACGAACCAGGACAATTCCGACCGGATTTAAGAACATTCGGATCCCATGTCTACTGGTGTGTATAGTGTGACAGTCCGAGTAGGGGTAGTGAAGCGTAGATGTTTGTTGGGGTTGGTGTAGTGGAGCGTACTGTTTGTATGGCAAAAGATCACTCTGCAGTTGGCGGTAGAACGGGGATGAGCGTGACCTAACCTAGGCCATGCGACAGACGGACCCCTCGTTGTCCGTAACGATAACGGAAACCGAGCCCTCTGCACAGCAAGGGAGCAACCGACACTCGCGCCATAATTTACTCCTTCCACTGGCACATAGTTGCTGCGCCACCTGTTTTTCTCTGTTCCCAGACGTTTACAAGCACTCGAATAATAATTCTTCTTCGGATGACAATTGACGCCAATTTTATTCTTGGAAACTGATCTGATTGAGCTGACGACTATTTTCCAAGTCAGGATTGTTGAGAATGAATAAGCCACAACGTGGGAGTATCACACCCATGTGATCGAGAGAATGTAGATGCGAACACAGGCATTCTTAGAGGAGAGCTGAATGGGAGAAAAACTGCATCTTTGGCCTGTCAAGCGTTCGCTGATAATTAACAGCAATTTAAAATTACATGAGGTCCGCCGATTTCCGCCGATTTGGCCTATATCGCTGAGGTCGGAATACTTATCGGCGTTACTCATTCTTTTTGCGGAATGTGAAACGCATTCTTAACGACCTACATAGCTTTAACAGAGAATTCACAGAGGAAAACGCGGCTTATCAAGCGATATGGTGAGCGATAAGCCGCGTTATCTGAGTTTTCCGCTGTGAATTCTCTGTTAAAGGTATGTAAGTCATTGACGAATCCGATCCCTAGTATCATTTTAATCTCCTGGTATGAAAGGCTTGCTTGGTGGGCTTGAGCAGGAATCCGAACAAAGAACCGTGAATCAAAGAGGAGGCGACAGCCGGCAGCTCTAATGACTGAGCTACAGCGGGTCGTCTGCCATTACTATTGCTATTTACCACACGATTATTTTCGAGCTGAACGGCAAAACGAAACATTTGATCAACAACAATCCGTAGAACGTGATACACACTACTTGAACATTTAGTGCAGAATAACTTGCAGGTAACGTCTAAGGTGGTCGCGAAGAAACGCTGTCGTAAACGCCGGCTGTCATCTGCACCCGATCCAAAGCCCTTGGTGCGGATTTTTCGCATTGACCAGACTCCAAATTAGCGGTAGACTTGTTTGCGAAGAATGGTGGCGATGTCCGTTCCTCCACGTGGTGCCACTGGAAACTGCTTGCTTTTGCAAGCCGAGCCAAACACGGACATTCGAATGCAGGCGACAGGCCCTAGTGACAGGCCGGCCTACGAACATTTTGTGTCACATCATATGGTTGATGGCGTTTCAGACTTCTAGAGATAATACTACGGCGTCCGCGGGAGCCGACGCGCACTCGCAAAGCCCGGCGAGTGTGAAAAGTGTGCGAGGGTCCCTGATGCGAGGACGGCATCGGGGGGCAACTGAGCTAGTCCGAAAGTCCCGTAACGTAGGCAAGACCCGCATAGCAACGTTGAATGTGGGTACGTTGACGGGCCGCTCGTGCGAGTTGGTAGAAGCACTGGAGCGAAGAAAGATAGATTTCTGTGCGGTGCAGGAGACGAGGTGGTCCTGCAGCAAGTCAAGGGACATAGGAGGTGCCTTCAAGGCCGTTCTATGTGGAAGTCCCAGGACCACCAGTGGTGTCGGTGTGATCGTCTCCGAGCGTTTCCGTGACGCGATTGCAAGCGTAGAACGCTTCGATGACCGCTTGATGAAGATTGTTGTCGCCGTAGAAGAGCGACGATGCCATTTCTTTTCTGCGTATGCTCCGCAGACAGGCTGTTCCGAGCAAACCAAGGACGAGTTCTGGTCCCTGCTTGATGAGAAGACAGCGGAAGTACCGTCACAAGATATGGTTGTTGTGGCAGGTGACCTTAATGGTCACGTCGGAGCAACGAAAGACGGCTACAAATGTCATGGTGGTTTTGGATATGGGTCGCGCAACGCCGATGGTGAGCGTATACTTGAGTATGCAGACTCACATGACCTCACCATCGTGAACACCAAATTTCAAAGCGTGACTCCCACCTCATCTCGTTTTATAGCGGGAATGCTAAAACGCAGATTGACTATGTCCTTGTTAGGCGTCGCGACCAAGGCCTTGTCACAGACGCGAAGACCGTGCCGTATGAGACGGTTGCCACGCAACACCGTCCACTGATCTGCTCGCTGAAGATCACACCTTCGAGGTGTAAACATGTCGAGCGATGTGGGGCGGCTAGAATCAAATGGTGGCGACTGAAAGAGAAGGAAGCGGCAGTTATTTCTCGCATTCGGTTGCCGACAGTGACAACTGTCGACGAAACCTGGAAGGACGCTACCGATGCGATAACTCGGGCTGCACGCCTTGAACTCGGCACAACGAAGCCTGGACGACGCTGGGTCGACAAGCAGGCATGGCTGTGGACTGATGATGTCAGAGAGAAAGTCCAAGAAAAGAAACGGCTCTATCACGTGTTTATCGGTGATAAAACAGTCCATAATTGGCGGAATTATCGAGAAGCAAAGAAAGCGGCAAAGAAGGCAGTGGCCGCTGCTAAAGCCGCATACTACGCTGATGTCAGCAAAAAATTGTAAACGCGCGATGGTGAGCGTTATATTTACCGACTCGCCAAAGCTCGCTGTCGCCAAGCAGAAGACATTGAGAGATTCTTTGGCATTAACGACGAGAGCGGTCATCTTCTGATGGATCGTGAGAGGGCTGTGAAGCGATGGCACGACTACTTCGAGGAAATCTCGAATGTAGAATTTGAACATCCCGCTGTTCCTTTTGCATCACCTGTATACGGTCCCGTTCAGAAGATCACAGTGAGCGAAACTGAAGCAGCCCTGAGGAAGATGAAGTCAGGCAAAGCCACTGGTCTCGATGACCTGCCAGCTGACCTGTGGAAGTCGAAGGGCTGGTGCCCTGCTGACTGGCTGACTGCGTTTTTCAATCAGGTTGTTGCTGAGAAGAAAGTGCCTGAGGGTTGGCAGAAAAGCACGACCATCCCGATTTGGAAGAAGAAGGGCAGTCCTGCAGACTGCGCCAGTTACCGTCCAATTCGTCTTCTTTCGCACACCATGAAAATCTTTGAGCGAATTGTCGACGGACGTATCCGGGATGTCGTACAGCTTTCCACAAATCAGTGTGGTTTCGTATCTGGCTGTAGCACCGTTGATGCCATTCACGCCGTTTGTCTTCTGCTAGAGAAGCACTGCGAGAAACAGAAACCGGTGCATTTTGCCTTCCTGGATTTGGAGAAGGCCTTCGACCGCGTTCCGCGAGATGTTATATGGTACGCGTTGCGACAACATGGTATCCCTGAAGAGCTTATTGAGTGGGTGCGCATTCTATACTCTTGCCCAAGGAGTCGAGTGCGAGCGCCAGCGGGCACCTCGATGGAGTTTCCCATCTCTGTAGGGGTGCATCAGGGATCTGCGCTATCCCCACTGCTCTTCGTGGTCGTGATGGATGCAATTTCACGAGATCTCCAAATGGCGGCACCTTGGACGCTGCTGTATGCTGACGACGTCATGCTTGCATGTGAAGACAAAACCGAACTTGAGCGACAGGAACAGGCGTGGTGCGATCGTTTGGCATTGTTCGGTCTCAAGCTAAACGTCAAAAAGACGGAATACTTGACGACGGATGTGAATGAGCATGGATCTATTAAGATCGATGGTACTGAGCTCTCACGAGTGACATCTTTCAAGTATCTTGGGTCAACAGTCACGTCCGATGGCAGCTTAAAGATGGAGGTGAATGCGCGTGTGAGTGCAGTCTGGTCCAAATGGCGCTCGCTGACTGGGGTGCTTTGCGACAGGACAATACCTGAGCACCTCAAATCGAAGGTTTATAGAACAGTAGTCCGCCCAGTAGCGACGTACGGTGCTGAGTGCTGGCCCGTGACGAAGGAAGTTGAAAGCCGCCTCAGTGTAATGGAGACGAAGATGCTACGGTGGACGGCTGGAGTTACGCGTTTGGACCGCGTTCGTAACGACACCATACGACAGAGGTTCGGTGTCGCCCCGATATCCGAGAAGCTGCGCGAAGCTCGTCTTCGATGGTACGGCCACGTCCTTCGCGCTAACGACGACTCCGTGTGTAAGATTGGCCTGAATCTTGTGGTCCCTGGAAAGCGGCCCAGAGGACGCCCGAAGCAACGTTGGCTAGATACGTTGCGCTTGGACTTAGAGATGGCTGGTGTGCACCCTGATCAAGCATTTGATCGGGAGAATTGGCGTCACCACACCAGAAGAGCGGACCCCTCCACCAAGCGGGACAGACGCTAATGAAAATGATGATGATGACTTGTTTGCGAAGAATAAACACTGACTTGACTACTCCTTTCCTTCAATGAGGAGCCACAGGAAAGCATAATGCAAAGTTCCATCTCAAGACAATGGGTACCTTTTTATAACGCTCTTATATGCATGAATATGATTTTTACTTCATCTCTATCTACTTTTTCCTTAGTTTTGTTTCCCCCAACAGCTAGACACCGGCTGTTGTATATGCCAAATACGCATTTAAATTGCCTGCATGTCTTCCTGTAGAAATAAATAATAGGTGACGCGTACGAGCTCTGCCGTGGAAGCCCGTGTCCCTTCCTCTGAATCGAACGAACCAGCGGTTGACAGTTGTCGTGACTTTTGCAACGACTCTTCAAAGGACGCAAGAGTATCTGCGCCCTACTGGTCCCGCCGCGCAACAGTCGACGCGCAGGATCGATACTCCGCGAGTGACTATCAACGTCGGCGGGCGCGGACCTCAGTCTCCTGTCTACCCTCATCCCGGACGGTCGTGTCCGTCCGCCGCCATCCAATGGAAGACGTCACGGATTCTCCGGAGCGAGTCGTCTTCTAGCAGCAGTGACATCGAGGCAAGAATCGGTGACGTACGGAGAGAATAAGACCGTTCCCGGTATGGACACCGAGAGGAGGTAACCGCATGCCGCTGGCGAGGAGCACCACCTCGTCGGCACATGCCCCAGGCAGGACCTCTGTCCGTGCCTTGCGGGTTGTTGCGAGGATTCCCCTAATGACGTAAAATGTCGGGTTGCTTGAATCGTAGGTTATATTTGGTAGTAGTATGTGTTTAGAAGTAAATCTGTATGGTTTATGCAACTATGCGGAAGGTTCAAGAAAAATGGATGGAACCGGACTGCCTTTATTATCGGCTGTATTATGGACAGTAGAGACAAAGAGACGTGAAGGGGAGTAACGCAGGGATGTAGTGCGCACGAGAAGCTAATCAACATCGTGGTACGACCTACCTACCCTACCACCTGATTCGATAGGGCCAGTAGGATCGAAGGTGGGAAGAGCCGCATGGCAGGTAGTAGGAGCATAGGCCTGCGGTAAGACCTCTCCGACTCTGCCACAAAATGCGCCTCAGGCATACACCACCGTTCACCGATGCCGGTGAGACCCAGCCCGGGGTACGACAACAGTGTTGATGGAGCTGATGTCCTCCCCAGTGAGCTGTTGATGTTTCGAAAGGTTGACGTATCCAGTGCCACGACGCCATTCGTCGAAGGTTCGAAGGTATCCTTATGGAATTGACATCGTGATTGAAGTTATGGAAGGCGACGTGGATGTGTATATGTACCTATCATGGATAAGTTCCCAGAACGACCGAAAAGTGCCTGGTGTTAGTTCATGGCACCGAGCAATAATGGAGAGTAGAGGATTTTTCAAAATAATCATATCTAGATTCTAGGTTCTTTTAGCGTCCTAATACACATAGAAATAGTGCCACGTTGTCTTCCCAATTGGCGCTTACCCTCTTACCGCGTTTCTCCTGTGAGCATTGATTAGAACCTTCTTAGATGATGTTTTGAATTAATAAATTTTTTCCGCAAATAGAGTGTTAACGTACAAACCACTGTTCCTGAGCATTCAACGGTTGTTAGTTTCGAACAACGATTGAATAAGTAGTTATAACGGAATCTTGCAAAAATTTGTATCGTTTTATTTATGCATCTCCTCCCATTTGCTTGGCTGAAGAGGATGTGTAACATAAAAGAGACTTACGTTTTCGAAATGGAGCGTGAAGAGATCGAGGAAGTGTGGCTTCAGTCCATACTGTGCATAGTTGTAGTGAATTCCACCGAGTTTGTAAGCCTGCTCTGCAACAGCGATACCATCCAGTCGAAGATCTTCTATCAATCGTGAGTAGAACGCTTGCTGAGACTGGCTGAAATAAACCGACTAGATCTTCCTGTAAGGCAACGAATTGGACATGTCATACCACATGCGGTTCAGCTTCGGCCACTTGGTTAGATCTCGGAAGCAGTAGACCTGACAAGCGATGATTTCGTTCAGCTTCGGGCTGGACCTTATGCACAAAAGCATCGTGCGATGGAATGCGTCCGGCCTCTGTTCTGAAAGAAAACAGCAACTTCATGCAGAAACCTCCAACAGAGTGTGGGATGTCATACAATAATTGCCTATTACTGCTTTTCTATTACTGCTTCATACATGACGCCCATGTACGACCGTCACTGTCCACCTCCTCGTTGTAGTGTGTCCTTTGGGAAAACAAGCTGATTGCATGACCTCGGGGTGGTGTACCTCACGTCATGCAGAGAATCCAGGAAGGAGTACGTCGAGGAAAGAGGGAGGCCGCTTGTATATGTATGAGTACGTAGACGGTTTTAGAAAGCGAGGGAGATCGACTCCAAGGGGTGAGCACAGGTAGACGCCATGGCGGCGAAATGGATCAGATGGCTGTCACGACCCTTGCTCGCGAGAGTGACGTGTCCGCACGAAAAACGCTCGAGGCATTCTGAATCTCATCGTGAATCCCCAAGATCAATCGCGGAGACAAGCATATAGCGGTGATACAAGAACTGGCACCCTTTGCCTTTGTGGGTTTTGACGTACAGGGTCATTCCCTAGAGGATTCTTAGGGTAGGTGGTCCCTGCAGTTTAAGTCATTCACCAACGTTTACCTCCTTTTGACGGTGACTGGTGGAGCTCTTCGGCTTCCACCACAAAGCCCTTTGTCGTTTCTCCACATCGTTTTCTTCATTCCATTCGCCTTTGAATTTCTTTCTGTAGTATGAAATGACCTTTAGGGGAGTAGTTCTTCAGGTGTATTTGGACTCTTCCAGGCTCCGAAAAAGGCGAAACCGCGAAACGTAGGCCGAATAAAGTGCTGTAACAATCTCGGTTCAGAGTTTCACGATTCAACATTTCAGCATAAAACATCGTGCTGAGATTCATGGAAAGTCGGACATGGAGTCTTCTGCTTAACGCGTAGATTAAGATGAAAATGAATTTTAGAACCTCTGCTAAGGATGCGACATATTATCGAGGGCCAAAAGTAATGAGACAAATTGAAAAAAAAATCTTTATCTCTTTATAACTCAATATGGGGGGATTACAACTCAACGACGCTGAGTAATGTATTTGCCATTAAGGGACGTGACCTTGCTGCCACTGCTCAGTCAACTTCCTGATCACATCCTTACAGAACTGCTTGAGCCTGGCGTTGCTCAACTGCTCGATATGGTTGTCAAGGACTCCTTGGGTTTTTGTGTCCCTTCCGACCAGGAAGTCCCGGCAGGCTCAAGAAGTAGTGGTAGTCGCATGGAGAGATGTCCGGCGAATACGGTGGTTGAGGCATGTGAACGTAGCCCAGCTGGCCAAGCTTATCCGTGGTTACTTGTTCCCGATGGGGTGCGGCGTTGTCGAAGAGGAGGACCTTCTTGAAGCGCTGCGAATGAATAAGAGCGAGTCGCCGGCCCATCTCTTCTATTTAGTTTACCATGGCTTTGGAGTTCATCGTAGTGCTCTTGGGAAACAGCTTCCGGTAAACCGATCCATGGGCGCAGACCCAAAAGCTCCAAAGGTGCCTCTCGCCGTGAACATCTCGCCGAACGAAGGTCGGTAACAGGTCACCAAGCCTCACCCAGACTCGCTGCTTGGCAGGATTAAGGTAGAAGACGTACTTCTCATCTTGCGTGAATATTGAGCCCAGGCTGCTCGGGGTTGGGAATTGGGTGAGATTTGCGCGACAGGTCGACTCGTCAGACTGGGGTTTAGGCATGAGACAGGCTGAGGTTTTGGCTTGCTTCTGGAAAGGGCGGAAGTGGTAACTTCTCAGATGGGCTTCAGTAAGTAGCATACAAACATACAAATACGATAAGCACGAAACCAGACTCCAGCCACGAGATATGTGGACACGGCACGGGCTGTCTCATTACTTTTGCCCCCCCCCCTCCCCCCCTAATACATACTGCCACATGTGATGTCATAGTGGACAATCTGATGGACATTGCCCTATTGGGAGTATAGAACATATAACATAGAATATTTATCGAGCAAAAAAATGAGTTCAGCAGAGGAGTGCAGCAAAAGTTGGCTTTTTTCAGATTTCCAAAAGCGAAACATATAATAGAAATTATTGAGCCAAAAGTGATTCAAAATCAGGGCAACTTCCCTCAGAAAACCTAACAAATTGTCAGATTGAAGCTTCAAACCTTTACAGGTGAGTTTTTGTCCACGGCAGGGCCATTCCAGGCATTGCTTTCGCCTTATCCGGGTTTTCACCGTTTTCTGCTACCTAGATGCCTGCAGGAAATTTGTAAACTACAGCGGTGTTTCCTAGGCAATCCCTTAGAATTCTGAATAGTTCACTTTGGAAATTCCACGGGAAGCTCATTGATCTTCCCTTACACCATAATTACTGATTCTACTTCTTTGTCTCTATTCCTACTTGCACAATTATTTCTGCAGTTAAGGGTGCAGACATTTACTGCCACAAACCGTACCCATAAGCGTTTTTCGAAAATGCTTCCTCAGCAATTCCTTGAATTTCTTCGACATTTCCAGCGGTACAACATCGCGTGACTCGGCTCCGCACATGGCGATCCTGAAACATCGAGAATTCTGCGGTTTCTGTAGCAGGAAATGGCATCGCAATTAAACGAGCACGCCAAGCGTCAATACAGATAAAAAGAGAGATGGTTATAGAACAATCCCGTTGAAGAATTGGAACAACAGGCATTCCACTTTTACGGAGTATCACCACATCAAATTAAATAATATTAAAAAGATTCAGATTAAATGCCTATAGAGCCTATATTAATCTATTAGGTTGTAACGAATTAAATGGCACTGGCTCGCGCCATTTTTTGGTGCGTCTTTACGCGTTTGATCAAGAACAAACGGTAACATGTGGCATACCATTTAGAAGCGCAAACTTTGCTCTACCGGAGAATACCAAAGTTTCTATGTAAAAGTGGGAAAACTCTAGAGTTTTATTGACTTTTTTGCAGATGGACAAAAGGGTAATCCGAGGCGTTTACTTGTATGAATTCAAGCTGGGCACTACAGCTAAGGAGGCGGACGAGAAGATCAACGCCGCATTCGGTCAAGGATGTTCCACAATTCGGACGGCGTATCGTTGGTATCAGAAGTTCCGGAATGGAGATGAGAGCTTGGAAGTACATGGAGGTCGTGGGAGGCATAGTGATGTTGATGAGGACAAGCTGAGAGATGTGGTAGAGGAGGATCCACACAAAGGTACCAGGGAGATAGCGAAGGTTCTTGGCGTCAGTCACAACACAGCTGCCCGGCATCTGAAGGAAATTGGAAAGACCAAGAAGCTGGAAAGATGGGTGCCTCCGAGCTGTCTGAGGAGCGAAGAAACCGACGATATGAGATCTCGTCCGCACTGCTTCTACGGAACGAAATGGACCCATTCCTTGAGCGCATCGTAACCTGTGACGAGAAATGGATAATGTACGACAACAGGCGACGATCGGCACAGTGGGTGGACAGCGATGAGAGCCCCAAGGTTTTTGCGAAGCCGGAATTGCACCAAAAGAAAGTAATGGTGACAGTATGGTGGTGTTCGCTGGGAATTATTCACCACAGCTTCCTCCCTCCCGGTGAATCCATCACGGCAGAGAAGTACTGCATTGAAATTGAAGAAACGATGAAAAAGTTGAAGGATATCCGGCCGGCCTTGGTAAACCGAAGGCGAGTTCTCCTTCTGCACGACAATGCTCGCCCCCATGTAGCACGAATGACGTTGCAGAAATTGAATGAGCTGAGCATTGAAACTCTACCACATCCTCCGTTTTCTCCCGACCTCTCCCCAACAGACTACCATTTCTTCAAGCATCTTGACGACTTCTGGGTGGGAAAATATTCAAATACCAACAGGATGCCGAAAGTGCCTTCGAAGATTTCGTCAATTCCAGAACTTCTGATTTTTATGCTACTGGGATAAAAAAGCTTGTGTCACGTTGGCAAAGATGTGTAGAATCAGAAGGTTTTTATTTCGATTAATAAACTTGCCTACAAGCCGAGATATTAACTGTTTAAATTTACAGTGGTTCAGTGCCATTTATTTCGTTACAACCTAATATATTAAACACCAGTGCGTGTTTATGGGATGTTCCATGTTACATAAATAAGTATGAAGCTACCAAATTTGTATTTAGTGCAGCTGGTCAGCGAGCATGCACTCCTCGCAAACAAGAGATTAAAATGCACCCTAAAATGAACTAAAAAAGGCAGAGCTTGATGTTAATCCTTGCTCGATCTTGAAACGCATGCTTCAGATGCAGTTGGCTAAAATGAAAGATCCTCCTCATTTTTATTGTATTTTTGTGGTTCATTTCGATTGGTCTAGTTCAAGAACACCATGAAACATATGATGGAAAGAAATTGTTCGCTTGCGCGAACTGGTTGAAGGCAAACCGTCAACAACTAAAGGATTGGCTTGAAGGAAGGTGTACGCAAAATTCCAGCAATAATCAGGTCGAAGTATCATTATAGTCGCCACTAATTAACCCCTTGGGTACGCCATGATTTGTAGGGATGCGCTGTCTGTGCAAATATTAAAATTCTTACGCTGTTTTTCAGCTAGCAGAGGAATAATTGTAATACCTGATACCAACTAATGAGCTTCTTCAGATGCAAGGAGCTTGATTTGGTTGCTTTGAATCATTTTCCAAAATGACCGAACCGTTTAACCAGTGCATGCGCTTAATACCACTGCGCTATTGGTTCCAAAAAACGCAGGCTCTAGAATTGAGTGAAGATCTCTCAAAAACACCCTCTCGTTGTGAAGGAGACATAGGTAAGGATGGAATTTATTAGTTATTTATTCGACGTTAACCAAAAACACTATTAACACAGCTATGCAAAACTGTAGCATGGCTAATAGAAACACACAAACATTTATCTAAATTTCCAAAGTTTTAGAAATGAGGAAATTAGACAAAGAAAAAACTACATACCTTACTCGGGAGCGAAAATGACTTACAAACATGAATGGACCAGAATTTTTACTCAAACGAGAATTCCTTTAGCCTAACAACAAAGAATGGTAAATTTGTACAATGGAAATACAGAAGGATAAGTGACGACTTTATTCAGTCTCTCTTGGGATGCGCCATGCATTCTACGTCCATGGGAAGTTTTGGAGGCGATTCACATGTGCTCTTGGCCTATGAGGTGGATTGGACAATATTTATTAACCAGCACTCCAAAAACGCTATGAATCATTTTTTCTTCTCTTTTCTTTTTTTTTCTTCAGAAGAATCGGGCCTCTTCTGTTGACCTATGCTGGCTGAAGCTGACGCAATTTTCGATGCATTTCGTCGACTTCCTTAACGTAGGACTCTACTGTGGTCGTTTGGCCTGGTGCCAAAAAGGTGTAATGGATCACACCAGCTGCCGACCACTACACAGTGACCAATTCCTTTTCTGGTGCGGGCTCGCCTTTGGAAGATGCCTAAGTAGTTCATCGGGGTCCAACCACTGTCCGGAGCGTTTCCCGCTACCATACAGAATCCACTTTTCATCATAAGTGATGATTCGATCCAAAAACGGCTCAGTTTTGTTGCGTAAAAGTAGAGAAGAGCAAATCTCCAATCTAGGTATCTGGGAGCTAATTTTGTTTGTTAATTTCGGTGTTTTTTATATTGCAGTTTTTCTCACTCTTGTCTTATAAAGAGTATTTCAATAAATAAATAAATAAATAAAATCTCGAAAACTGACATTTTTTCCGCTCACACAACTCGTAAGGCACCCACTCTTCGAGCTTTTTTTTTACCTTCCCAAGGCGTTTCAAAGCATCCGCAACAGCAGTGCTATTGACGTCTAGCTCTTCCGCGATCCTGCGAACTGTTTGGGATGGTTCAGCTTCCACCAGTTCCTTCAAATCGTCGTCCAGGATTGTTCTAGGTCGTCCCCTAGAGGATCATCCTCGAGGCTGAAATCTCCGGTCCGAAATTCACTGAACCACTGGCGCACAGTGCTTTATCCATCACTATTAGACCCCCCACTTGCTTGATTTGTCGAGCTGTTTCGGCTGCAGATTGTGTCAGGGGAAGTTGAAACAAAATGTCGTCGGAAATGCTCCTCCGACATACTTCAATAAGCCCTCCAAGAACAGAAATATAAAATAACGTTGAGAAATAAATTATTTAGTCCGATGGAGCGAAAAACTCTGTGCAGAAAGTAGCATTAATGAGCGATGTAAGCTGAATTTTTACTGAATAGTAGACGAAGGAAAAATAGTACCACAAAACGCTGAAAACTTTAAGACGACCTAATATTAAACAGTAATTTGTAAATTAAACTTGCAACAAAATCATGGGCATAAACGAAAAGGATTAGAAAAACGAACAGTTTAAGACTGTGTTTTATCAAGCATCTGGCAGGATTATAGCCTCGTTGAGCTTTCAGTAATGGACAGAGTACAAATAAACAGAGATTAGGTGAGCGAATTCGAGCTTATCCGGAAATGATCTTTCCTCCCGGCAATTAGTAGGCGGTGTGAACGGCGGCCAAGGAGGTGGAGTCACTCGAATGTCGCCGAGTAAGAGCCTCACATTACACACACCCACACTTAACTTTGAGCGTGCTAGCGGTAGAGTGTAAGACTTTTCTCCATTCAACAGGTTGTTGCATAATTTAATCTCCCGAAACCCAAAGGGCGTCTATTGAAGGAAAACGAAAGGCTTTCGAGAGAGAAAGTTGAGACAAGTGATCGACTGAATGCGTGAATCGATATTAGCCTAGTCTTTTGTCTTCTGGAAGGCATAAATATGCTTGAAATTGTTGAGCCAGTAGCGCTAATATTTGCAGAAAAAACTTCACACAACACCTGCATTCATGACGGTTTTTCAAGCGAAGGCCGAGTTTTAAACAGGAAACGGAAGTTCAGCAAACCGAATGATTGAGTAGCAGCTGTTCCCTTATCGGGTTAATAAGGACATTCCTTCTACCCGAGCGGCAGCTATAAATATGAATAAGTATAAAGGATAGAAGACGGGCCCCTACCCCTTACGCGCCACGCATTCTACTTCTACTAGATGTCATGGAGGCGTTTTGAATGCGTAGTTAGCCATACACCGTGATTTGCGGTGGCCAGGACAGGTCTGTGCTTTGTCCATTCCTGACAAGTCTGCCACCAATTCACCGACCATAGAGTGATGGAAGGCTTGGTTGGCCTGGACGGGAACATCGAACCAGGAACCTAGTATCGGAGGCACGCGACACCCGGCTCCTCCTCCCACTGCGCTACACGCGCCTAGCGAACTACATAAATAAGGCATCACTGAATTTATCTACACAAAATTTTTAATTTTTAATCATAACCAATTTCACAATTTCCACACAAGTCGCCTGCACAGCGTTCATTTTCGGGCTTCTGAGAAAGTGGAAGAAAGGGCAAAAATGTCACCGCGTACAAGAAGACGTCAAAATGTATTCCAACAGTTCATCGTCTCAAACCGCCAAAGCGTTCACAATTAGAAATAGTGGATTCATTTCAGAGAAACATCATTACACTTCCTACAGTAATTGAAAAAGTAAATTCTGGACGAAGCTATGGTCATTTGGATTTTGAATTCGAAAGCGATAGTAGGTTCCAGTCAGGCACAAAGTTACTGACATTATTCGTATTTTTTCAAAAAAAATATTGTAATAAGTGACAAAAGGAATATGCTAGGATTCGTCTGGTCAAGGACATTTGAGATAGCTAGGAGTTTAAGTTCTAATTAAAGCCATATTAGTACAAGTCTTCGTAATACAGCACAAATGAATTTTACATCTCATTGAAGGCAATAACGTGTGGCGCGTATGAAAGATGTAAGCAGGTGCCAGGAACGGGAATAGACTGCAGGTGAAAATTGCGAAGCGAATAGTGGCACAAGTCATTAAAAAATTAGCCAGGCTTAGAAACGACTAAAATTCTTCGAAAATACGCACTTGTGCATGAATGGAGCTCTGCGCTGAATGTTGCCTCGTTTACCCATGCACTATGATCACCATGAGGAACTATTCACAACGTGCCTTCCCTGAGTTAACTTAAAGAAAGCTTTCAGATAGTGTGATTAGTTAGTAGCATTGCCGGGCCCCTTTCAGAGTTTCATTCCTCATTTTCTTCACAGACGATATATGATCTTCCTTTTCGTTCTGTATAGAGCAGGTCTTTTTCTCTACGAGGATCAATTAACGAGGATCAAAAAGTTGTTGGGAAAATTTTCTCGCTTCCAATCTCCAACTTCTCTTCAAACGTGGTTAGTTGTGATTTATTTATTTATTTTGATGCACGCAAATGTGCGCCTCACAAGAAAGGATTGAAAAAAAAAAACTCAGAAACCAAGTGCAGTTGAAAGAATTCTGAAATATGATTACGGCAAACGAGTTTCCCAGGTCAACCCGTTGTTTTGTATACATACATACATACATACATACATACATACATACATACATACATACATACATACATACATACATACATACATACATACATACATACATACGTGTAATCCTACCAGATAAATAAGTGAAAGAATGTGTATTTAGTATGAAGCAGATATGCTTGCAGAAAAAAAAACAAGTCGTTATAAGAAAAATTAGAAATATGAAATGACAGTAGGAAAACGAAAAGTAAGATTTGGTAAGAGCCATCGTTTCATAATTGTTATTTTAGAACCAGTTGTTGTTTACTGTGAAAAAATACTGGAGCTTCACTGAATGCATAAGGGTAACCCTGGGAAAAGCGTTTACAGTTTACATTATAAAGCTACGAAGTCTATGGCTTTAGGTGATCGCGTTGTGTTGTCCTTGAATTCACGAACACATGAGCGAGGACTGCAAAGATCTGCAAAAATAAAGGGCAACCCAGCAAATGTTAAGGTACAAGTTGTAAAAATAGCTTCAATGGTTGCTTCTCACTGCGCTGCTATAAAGTCGTTGTGTAATCCGTGTAGGAGACATTGGCTTCTAAAATTCCTGTATATTTAGTATAGAAAGAAGATCTAACCTTTTAAGTCTAGTTCGAAAAACCTGGACGTTTGGGGAACTAATTGATTAATTAATAATAATCAACTAATTAACTAATTAATTAACTAATTGAACTAACTGATTTGTGCCACACGAGGTGTTTAGATGGATCTCTATTTATCGGGACCTGACGTAGATTCTTTTGTCGTCTTCAGAGGCCTAAAAATGGTGCATAAGTTTTATTTGTGCTCTACTCCACCAAGCCTTTGAAGACGGCGAGAAGTCAAGTCTTCAGGACCTGTTACATAGAGATACGCATAAAACCTCGTTGGCACAATTCATAACTAACTAACAGTTTTTGGCCACTGTTCTGCAGTTAAGAAGTAAGGCAAATGTGCATGAGAATAGTTCCTACGTGTGTCACCGTGTTTAAGGAAATTCCTAGGCACCCTGTTATGTTGAACTTTCTGGAAAGACTCAGTTTGAGAATTTTTCCACCAAGGAAAACAGTGGCTCGAATCCAGCTTCGGCGAGGCGCGCTTTTTGTAGCTATCCTGGTATATTTTTCCTTCCTACTCTCTTCTAATCATCATTAGGTTCTCGTCACAGTTTTGAGTGCATTTGTTGCGATTCGGTGCCCCTGCTCGCTAGAAAACATGCCTCTGTTTAGCGGGATCTTCCCTTCGCCCTCATGGATGCGAAGTAACCATGGAACCCAAAACCCCGGGGAAGTGAAGACCACATGATGTAAATAGGCCACGTTCGCTATCCGGCAGACGCGGTACTTATTCCCCCCTTGCACTGGACACCCGATCGGATTGACGCACGCCCGCACCGCATGTTAGCCCTATGTTATTCTTCAGCGACGCTGTTGTCGGCGACGTCGGCGACAGTGTTACGCCGGTATCTACGCTCTGCGTAGCAGCCCGCGCAACACAGCGTCGCCGAAGTATAACATAGGCCTTAGGGCAGACTGCGGGCGCGCTGTAGTGAATCCGACTGTATTGGACGACAGGCAACGCCCAGCTTGACAACCAGCAACAGCAACCAACATATCAGCGAACACAAACAGGTTGCCCTAGCACCTGTACATGCACGCCACAATATAAATAGTGAAGGACTCACCATCTTCTTCCTCCTGTACTGTACAGAGTAGCACCACAATATATATATATATATATATATATATATATATATATATATATATATATATATATATATATATATATATATATATATATATAACCGCACCAGACGACCAATATGTATGGGAAACCATGAAGAGGTATCTGGCATCTGATGACGGACTGTAATGATTATCCGAGGCTCAGGCGAGTCCCATCGGGGCTCGCCATTCTCCTGCAGTGCAGCCGGTTGTATTGTAGGCGAGGAGGCGGCAAGGCTCCGCTCGATATCCCCCGCGCGATGGTTGGATGAGAGCGTGAAAGGCCGGCGCTTCGGAGCCGCGCCCGCGCAACCGCTCGACGAAAGTACCTCTCGGCAAAACCAAGTCGGCGAAAGTATGAACTGATTCCGGCGGGAGGGGAGAGGCGGCGTGCAGCGAGCCCGCGCCGTTCAACAGCGTGCGTGGGCAGGATCTCAGGTGCGCCTGATAGGGTCCCGCACGGATAATGCAGCCCGCGGGAGCTTGAAATTAGGGATCGACCGATTGTATTCGCGATATTCTCTGTGGTTTTTTAAACTATACCTTGCATAACGGTATTTTACCCTGAATTGGATAGTGAACAGGTTTGTATTTACCTGCGTTTCACACGATGGGCAAAGTAAGTGTTCTTGAACAGCAGCGCGCAACTGTTGTCTGGTGTTCACTACGGAAAAGGCTGCACTACACGCCGCCATAATAAGGAGTGATCAGCAATAAATCGGCCGGTCGGTACCGCCTACTGAAATAGGTAGAAGTGGCGCTGAGAGTAAGGATTAAAATCGCTGTTAAAACCCTGGGACTTGAACTTCAGTCGGTGCTGGGCTCTACAATTCGATAATGAGTTTCTCAGAATAATGATTTCAACTTGTTCTGAAACTACTGATAATTTGAGTTTCAATAAATAGATCCAGTTCATGTTCTTTTGCCGAGCAAGTGCTTCGTATTAAAATAAAGATGATGGGTGGAAATGCATTCCATTTGTAAGCGATATCCTGGTGGAAATTTGAAGGCATATGGATAAGATCCAGACATATGATGTAGGCAACCGATGAACAACTCAAAGTATTCTTCTCCTCAGGCAAGTCAGGTGCCAACTCCTTGACCGCGGAGGGATGGAAGGCTTAGTTGAACGAAAAACTCGGAAAGGATCACGATTTGGAGTGCACACAGATGCTGAATCTCCACGAAATGCGATACTTCACGCTCTAAAGTTGAAAGAGCACTGTGAAAATCAGAAACGAAATTTGCTGCCTTTATCACTCCTTTAAAATATTCCACGCATTCTATTCCCAGCTGATATTGTGGAGACACTTTGAAAGCAAAACCATTTAAATAAAACAGCAGTAAAACTATGAAACATGGACATTTTCAAAGAATTTTGAGAACTTTTGAGGAAGTAATCCCACATACTACTAATCACATCAAGTGAGTGAGAGTTGTAGTGAGAGCTGTAGCTTATATTCATATGACCAACGCAAAAGAAATGCCAATGTAGCTCCATTTGAAAGGGCACGAAGCTTTCAGATAACGTATTAAAAAACCATAAAACCTGGGTACAAATAAAGTTCTTTTTTCTTGGCGGTTGAAGAAAATCAGTGTGTTACAGTTTATACCTGTTTAATGTAGTGCATATTCAATAAAAGCGTGCGCAGTAGCACGATCGGAGGAGGCGCTGGATACGCGTTGACCGAAATTTTACCGCCGCTGTAAAGGGGGCTTCGCGAAGTATATCCCGTTCCTGCCCCACTAGGATAGACCATAATTCAATTGAAAGACTGCAAGATTTTTAGTCAAAAAGAATGCAGCCTTTGATTGTCCCTTTAAGGTTCTCATAAAGAACGCATGCCATATTTCGCCTTTACCTTTTTTAATCTACCACTATATAATTGAGTTAGCTCCCTGCCCTGTAGATGACGAGGCGTATCTCACTCAGGTTGGAAACCTGGCTGAGATACGCCTCGTGGAACCACCAGCAATCTCATGGAACCCCTTGCGACGCCTCCGCGTACCTCGCGCGGGCAACGTCTGCCGTTCAACATGGGATGTTGTTACAGCAGAGGACGCGTAGCCTCCTCCTGCTTGACAAAACGGCATCTGAGCGCGTTTCTGAGTGCCTGAATCCAGAAGACGGGTTCCCTTCGTCGCATCACAACCTTCTGGAGACAGAAGAGGAGACACCGTCGTCCTACGACGAGGGATCGCATTCAGAATTGAGCATGAGATGCCGCTACAGCGGAGGAAGCGCAGCCTCCTCCTGCTTGACACAACGGCGTCTGCGCGCATTTCTGAGTGCCTGAATCCAGAAGACGGGTTCCCTTCATCGCACCACAAGCTTCTGGAGACAGAAGAGGAGACACCGTCGTCCTACGACGAGAGATCGCATTCAGAATTGAGCATGAGATGCCGCTACAGCGGAGGAGGCGCAGCCTCCTCCTGCTTGACACAACGGCGTCTGCGCGCATTTCTGAGTGCCTGAATCCAGAAGACGGGTTCCCTTCATCGCACCACAAGCTTCTGGAGTCAGAAGAGGAGACACCGTCGTCCTACGACGAGGGATCGCATTCAAAATTGAACATGAGATGCTGCTGCAGCAGAGGAAACGCAGCCTCCTCCTGCTTGACACAACGGCGTCTGGGCGCATTTCTGAGTGCCTGAATCCAGAAGACGGGTTCCCTTCATCGCACCACAAGCTTCTGGAGTCAGAAGAGGAGACACCGTCGTCCTACGACGAGGGATCGCATTCAGAATTGAGCATGAGATGCCGCTACAGCGGAGGAGGCGCAGCCTCCTCCTGCTTGACACAACGGCGTCTGCGCGCATTTCTGAGTGCCTGAATCCAGAAGACGGGTTCCCTTCATCGCACCACAAGCTTCTGGAGTCAGAAGAGGAGACACCGTCGTCCTACGACGAGGGATCGCATTCAAAATTGAACATGAGATGCTGCTGCAGCAGAGGAAGCGCAGCCTCCTCCTGCTTGACACAACGGCGTCTGGGCGCATTTCTGAGTGCCTGAATCCAGAAGACGGGTTCCCTTCATCGCACCACAAGCTTCTGGAGACAGAAGAGGAGACACCGTCGTCCTACGACGAGAGATCGCATTCAGAATTGAGCATGAGATGCCGCTACAGCAGAGGACTCGTAGCCTCCTCCTGCTTGATACATCGGCGTCTGCGCGCGTTTCTGAGTCCCTAAATCCAGAAGACCGGTTCCCTTCGTCGCACCACAACCGTCTGGAGTCAGAAGAGGAGACACCGTCGTCCTACGACGAGGGATCGCATTCAAAATTGAGCATGAGATGCCGCTACAGCGGAGGAAGCGCAGCCTCCTCCTGCTTGACACAACGGCGTCTGCGCGCATTTCTGAGTGCCTGAATCCAGAAGACGGGTTCCCTTCATCGCACCACAAGCTTCTGGAGACAGAAGAGGAGACACCGTCGTCCTACGACGAGAGATCGCATTCAGAATTGAGCATGAGATGCCGCTACAGCGGAGGAGGCGCAGCCTCCTCCTGCTTGACACAACGGCGTCTGCGCGCATTTCTGAGTGCCTGAATCCAGAAGACGGGTTCCCTTCATCGCACCACAAGCTTCTGGAGTCAGAAGAGGAGACACCGTCGTCCTACGACGAGGGATCGCATTCAAAATTGAACATGAGATGCTGCTGCAGCAGAGGAAGCGCAGCCTCCTCCTGCTTGACACAACGGCGTCTGGGCGCATTTCTGAGTGCCTGAATCCAGAAGACGGGTTCCCTTCATCGCACCACAAGCTTCTGGAGACAGAAGAGGAGACACCGTCGTCCTACGACGAGAGATCGCATTCAGAATTGAGCATGAGATGCCGCTACAGCAGAGGACTCGTAGCCTCCTCCTGCTTGATACATCGGCGTCTGCGCGCGTTTCTGAGTCCCTAAATCCAGAAGACCGGTTCCCTTCGTCGCACCACAACCGTCTGGAGTCAGAAGAGGAGACACCGTCGTCCTACGACGAGGGATCGCATTCAAAATTGAACATGAGATGCTGCTGCAGCAGAGGAAGCGCAGCCTCCTCCTGCTTGACACATCGGCGTCTGCGCGCGTTTCTGAGTCCCTAAATCCAGAAGACCGGTTCCCTTCGTCGCACCGCAACCTTCTGGAGTCAGAAGATCGAAAAGAAATGAAGCAGAGGTCACATCGTCGTCATACCACGACCGGCCGCATGCAGAACTCAGCATTATCCCATGTTGAACGGAAAACTTTACCCGCGCCAGGTACGCCTCTGCGTACCTCGCGCGGGCAATGTTTGCCGTTCAGCATGGGATATTGTTGCAGCAGAGGAAGCGCAGCCTCCTCCTGCTCTACACAGCGGCAACTGCGAGCCTTTCTGAGCGCCTGGACCCAGAAGACAGGTCCCCTACGTCACCCAACAACCGTCTGGAGTCAGAAGAGGCCTTACCCGCGCGAGCTACGCCTCTGCGTACCTCGCGCGGGCAATGTTTGTCGTTCAACATGGGATGTTGTTGCAGCAGAGGAAGCGCAGCCTCCTCCTGCTCTACACAGCGGCAACTGCGAGCCTTTCTGAGCGCCAGAAGATAGGTCATTCGTCGCGCTACGAGCTTCTGCAAGAGGTGATACCGACGTCGTGTGACGAGCGGGCGCTCGGAAAACAAGGAAGTGGGCCAGGAGTTGGGACCAGGGAGGGGGGGGGGGGGAGGGGAAGACCAGTAGAGGTGGACCAGCAATTAGATCCAGTAAGAAGAAACGAGTTAGGGGAACCTGGTGTCCGGGAAGGGTGTCAACGACATCCGGTGACCCAACTGTTTAGAATGAGAACGGTTTCGGAGGAGCAACCTGAGGGCAGAAGTACTGCGCAGCACAAACCAATGGCGTTACTGTACGGTATACATTGGATCCGATCGAAAATCTTCGGATAATTGGATGATTCGGATAACGCTATTTTGGCGGACCCCAGGTTTTTGGATGATCCGGATAACGGCGACTTTGCGCACCCGAATTGGATATCCGAAAATGATTTTTATTAAATGCATTGAATTCGACCAAATCTTCGGATTAATGAATGATTCGGATAACGCTATTTTGACGGACCCCGGATTTTTGCACGATTTGGACAATGACAATTTCGGGGACTCCGGTTTTTTGAATTATATATTCGAATACGGGCAATTTCGCGGACCTTGGATTTTTGAATTACTCGAATCGTATATCCGAAAATGATTCATTCGGATCCAATATATACTGGACGGTCCGGAGAGGGTGCCTATGATGAATGCACGGAAGTGGTGAACGGCTTGATGCCAACAAAGTACGCAGCAAATCCTAGATGTTAGCGTATTTCAGGTTTTACAAAAAAAATTCCCTAGGCCAGTGGTGTTGCAAAGTCGCGCGAAGCGCGCAAGTGCGAGACACGCCGTTAGGCGTGTCGGAGCACTTGTAAATATATAAGCCAGCTGTGAAATACGTTTCCATGTTCTGATGTCCCAATAGGGAACAAAAATAATTTGAAAGCGTCGCCAGAAACAATGCGAAAATAAACCACAAATGATCGCTCGAAGCTAAGAAATTCAGCCAGCTATGTGCTTCCGAGCGAAGAGAGCTTGAGAAGAGGTTAGACGCATGACCGTTACTACACATTTTGTCAGCGTAACTACCGAACTATTTGTTCATAATCATTTCTTCGCTCCGTCTGTATATTGATTTCATTGTGCTCTCATCGGCTGACGTTATTGTTCTGCCTCTAGTGCTAATAGTTCCCTCATTTTGCTTGCGTTGTGTCCTATGCTATTTTTTCTGTAATAAACTGTTAGTTGTTGGCTGTTGTTATTCGAGGAAATAAGCGGTTCAATTACCCAAGTTTGAGGTACGATAGTGATTAGTTCAACTTACCTGTGCTTACCTGTATCGTGGCTACTTTGTGGCCGCGATACAGGTAAGCACCTGACTAGGCGCAGCACACACTATCAAGATAAGCATCAGAAATAAGCTGCGAATGTTGGCAGACACAATGACTTGATTCAGAAATGCTTAAGTTAACTAGTGTGCCATTCACCGAAGTGTATCACATTATGGATACCAAACTTGCCCTCTGCCCATTATCCTTTGTTGGTAAACTTATCAACTACCATTAACGCATTGCGTTACCAATCGTGAACTCAGCCCCAGCTGAGACACGCAAGAGACCTGCTAGTAAGAGAACAAAGAACTCGTTGCTATGACGGAAGCAGGATCACTCACATCAACGTTAGACTAAAAAAACAACTAGATTTCACACCGCTGGGAAATCGAGTATTTTGTAAAGGCAGGATCGCTTCTCAGCTTGATTAGTACTAATAGTACAAAGGTTTCTATGGAGTCTGCCATTGGGATGTTCAATAAGTCGCTTTTTTCTCATAGATGGTGTGAACTGTATATTTTATGTAGTACTGAATGCGTGGATTACATTATTATATGCAATGCTAGAGGTTTGACTTTAGACTATCTTTTATCAAACTGAGCGTCGTTGGTAAAGAAATTGGCAAAATTAAGTTGAAGATGGACAATCAAGTTGTTTCAGTTCCGAAATGCTGAGCTGGATCAGAAGAAATTAGGTGGAGTTTATGGCGAGGACTTGCTTAATTGCCTGCGATACTTGCGATACTTGAGACCCGTTCCTCGGCCCCGAATTATTTTGCGCGGGTCCCAGCTTGTTCGCCACCTTGTTCGGTCTTAAGCCAATGTTGACCAGTGGATGAGCACCGTAATCGAGTTGGTATTAAAGGTGCGGATGTTGTTCCGATGAGCGAGCGAATCTTGTCATCGTAAATGAGGACGACCAACTGGTCGCTTCTTGCTGAGTGGCTCCCAATGCACAGTGGCGGAACTCCAACGTCCGTCCTTTCGCCTCATCAAATGTCCAGCGAAATGGTGTTTCGTTCCGTCGATATGGAGAATGACCGAGCAGCGGACCTGGACATTGCTCGTATCTGTTCATTGTGCAATCCGGAGAGTCGCTGCTGATGTAGAGAGATGCCGACCACCTTCCTTTCCAAGGCCGTTTGCACTCTTCGTCATTGATCTTCTGCTGCCTTTGTTACGGCCCATGATTCGCACGCGTAGCACAGCGCTGGAAGAACTGTGGGGTTAAAGATATTAGCCCTCAGTTCACAGTCCCTGCAGCTCCCGATCACGCCGCTCACAGAATTGTACGGTGCCCATGCCGCTCTCTTCCTTCGTGATATTCCCGGCCTGAGGTCGTTCTTCATGTTTCCATTGACCATTCCGCCGCACGCGGCCGAATAATCAATGGAAACATCGCCGCGGTCGCTGCAGTAGTAGCGCCCGGCATGTGCAATGGCTTCCCGCACCCATCGCGGGCGTGACATACTTTTTCGCGTCGCGCTCCCTTGCAGAGCGATGAGCGATGCGACGAGCACTAGGAACTCCACATATTTTCGCGTCATTCTGCAAAACGCATCGCTGCGATTCCATCGCGGCAACGGGTAGTATGCACGGGGCCCAAAAGGAGCTCCTTTAAACAATACTGGGTAATCGTCAACGAATTCGTTCCTCATAAATCTCGTCTTCGACATGTTGATCGTAGTCGAGCCTCAGTTCGTCCGATGTGAAACTCGTGCAAGATTCTTGACGCTTGCTCTGTGGACTTTGTCGGCAACTCTCAGCTGGTTCAGCTGCCTACCATCGACATCGATGCCATAGTCGCTCCAATTATAGGGACGGATGCTTGATTCCAAGCACGATGAGAAGAGGTTTGGAGGACTGATGGTGAGGACTGCTTTACTGAACGTCACTGTCAGCATTGGTTTTCTCTCTTTCGCTCCGGAGATTTTAGTGTGCAAGACCACCACATGCTGACCGTACAATCATTCCTGATGGCGACTGAATAAAGGCGTGAGAAGGACAAACTGGATGTGGAACAAGCTAAAGGAAATACACCTCACCAAACGCATTGATATATGAGAGGATGTAGTCTACTTTGAGCTGCTTCCAAGGAACCCAATCATTGAATAGAATGTCTACTGTTGTCAGCTATGAAAATTGAACGAGGAAATCAAAAAATACCCCTTAAACTGATCAATCGCAAAGACCTGACATTCCACGGTTCCAGCTGCAGCTTGCACTCTACTCTTTGGGCAAGAGTAGAGCATCTGCACCCATTCTATTAGTTCCTCAGGTACGTTGTGTTGTCGCAAGGCGTACCATATAACCTCACGCGGTACGCGGTCGAAAGCCTTCTCCAAGTCGAGAAAGGCTATATGCACCGGCTTCTGTCTCTCGCGATGCTTCTCCACCAGGAGGCGGGCGGCGTGTATAGCATCAATGGTCCCGCAACCAGACACAAAGCCGCACTGGTTGTCGGAGAGCTCGACGATTTCACGGATTCTTCTATCGAGGATTCGCTCGAAGATCTTCATGCTGTGCGAAAGCAAGCGAATCGGACGGTAATTGAAGCAGTCCCCAGGACTGCCCTTCTTCTTCCAAATCGGAATCGTCGTACTGTTGTGCCAACACTCCGGTACTTTCTTCTCCTTTACTACCTGGTTGAAAAACTCAGCCAACCACTCAGGAAGATACCAGAGCTTCGACTTCCAAACATCGGCTGTCAAACATCGGCTGTCAGATCATCCGGCCCTGTCGCCGTACCGGGCTTCATCTTCTTTAGAGCCGCTTCTGTATCCTCCACGGTGATCTTGTAAACGGGACCGTAAACAGAAGCCACAGAAGGGATAGCCGGGTGAGGGAATTCCATAGTGGAAATTTCCTCAAAGTAATCACGCCATCGCTTCAGCGCCTTCTTGCGGTCTGTCAGAAGATGGCCGCTCTCATCATTGATGCCAAAGAACTTTTCAATATCCTCGGTTTGGAGATGGCGGGTCTTAGCGCTTCGGTACAAATACAGCTCACCATCGCGCGATTCGAGCTTTCGGTAGACATTACCATAACGAGTGGCTTTCGCAACAGCCACGGCTTTCCCCGCAGCCTTCTTCGCCTTCTGATACTCCTGCCAGTTGTCGGCTGTTCTGTCGCCGAGAATCACATGATACAGTGACTTCTTCTCTCGAACCTTCGCTTTCACATCGTCCGTCCACAGCCATGTCTGCTTGTCGACTTTGCATCGTCCAGGCTTCGTAGTGCCGAGTTCCAATCTTGCAGCTTCGCGTATCGCGTCGGTTGCTCTCTTCCAAGTTTCATCGACAGTTGTGACTGTCGGCAACCGTACGCGAGAAATCACAGCTGCTTCCTTCTCTTTCATTCGCCACCACTTGATTCTTGCAGCACCGCATCGCTCAACCTGCCTCAGCTTCGGAGGGGCGATCTTCAAAGTGCAGATCAGCGTTCGATGCTGTGGGGCGACCGTCTCATACGGCACGACCTTCGCGTCTGTGACAAGGCTCCGGTCGCGATCTTTCACAAGCACAAAGTCTATCTGAGACTTGGAGCTCCCACTATAATATGAGATGAGGTGGGAGTCGCGTTTTCGGAAGACGGTGTTCACAATGGTGAGGCTATGCAATTCCGCATACTCAAGAATACGCTCACCATCGGGGTTACGAGACCCGTATCCGAAACCACCATGACAGCTGTACCCGTCCTTCCCAGCACCTACGTGCCCATTAAGGTCACCAGCGACTATGATGACATCTTTCGACGGTACCTCTGCTGTCTTCTCATCAAGCAGGTTCCAAAACTCATCCTTGGCTTGATCGGAGCAGCCATTCTGCGGAGCATCAGGTACGTTGTGTTGTCGCAAGGCGTACCATATAACCTCACGCGGTACGCGGTCGAAAGCCTTCTCCAAGTCGAGAAAGGCTATATGCACCGGCTTCTGTCTCTCGCGATGCTTCTCCACCAGGAGGCGGGCGGCGTGTATAGCATCAATGGTCCCGCAACCAGACACAAAGCCGCACTGGTTGTCGGAGAGCTCGACGATTTCACGGATTCTTCTATCGAGGATTCGCTCGAAGATCTTCATGCTGTGCGAAAGCAAGCGAATCGGACGGTAATTGAAGCAGTCCCCAGGACTGCCCTTCTTCTTCCAAATCGGAATCGTCGTACTGTTGTGCCAACACTCCGGTACTTTCTTCTCCTTTACTACCTGGTTGAAAAACTCAGCCAACCACTCAGGAAGATACCAGAGCTTCGACTTCCAAACATCGGCTGTCAGATCATCCGGCCCTGTCGCCGTACCGGGCTTCATCTTCTTTAGAGCCGCTTCTGTATCCTCCACGGTGATCTTGTGAACGGGACCGTAAACAGAAGCCACAGAAGGGATAGCCGGGTGAGGGAATTCCATAGTGGAAATTTCCTCAAAGCAATCACGCCATCGCTTCAGCGCCTTCTTGCGGTCTGTCAGAAGATGGCCGCTCTCATCATTGATGCCAAAGAACTTTTCAATATCCTCGGTTTGGAGATGGCGGGTCTTAGCGCTTCGGTACAAATACAGCTCACCATCGCGCGATTCGAGCTTTCGGTAGACATTACCATAACGAGTGGCTTTCGCAACAGCCACGGCTTTCCCCGCAGCCTTCTTCGCCTTCTGATACTCCTGCCAGTTGTCGGCTGTTCTGTCGCCGAGAATCACATGATACAGTGACTTCTTCTCTCGAACCTTCGCTTTCACATCGTCCGTCCACAGCCATGTCTGCTTGTCGACTTTGCATCGTCCAGGCTTCGTAGTGCCGAGTTCCAATCTTGCAGCTTCGCGTATCGCGTCGGTTGCTCTCTTCCAAGTTTCATCGACAGTTGTGACTGTCGGCAACCGTACGCGAGAAATCACAGCTGCTTCCTTCTCTTTCATTCGCCACCACTTGATTCTTGCAGCACCGCATCGCTCAACCTGCCTCAGCTTCGGAGGGGCGATCTTCAAAGTGCAGATCAGCGTTCGATGCTGTGGGGCGACCGTCTCATACGGCACGACCTTCGCGTCTGTGACAAGGCTCCGGTCGCGATCTTTCACAAGCACAAAGTCTATCTGAGACTTGGAGCTCCCACTATAATATGAGATGAGGTGGGAGTCGCGTTTTCGGAAGACGGTGTTCACAATGGTGAGGCTATGCAATTCCGCATACTCAAGAATACGCTCACCATCGGGGTTACGAGACCCGTATCCGAAACCACCATGACAGCTGTACCCGTCCTTCCCAGCACCTACGTGCCCATTAAGGTCACCAGCGACTATGATGACATCTTTCGACGGTACCTCTGCTGTCTTCTCATCAAGCAGGTTCCAAAACTCATCCTTGGCTTGATCGGAGCAGCCATTCTGCGGAGCATACGCAGAGAAGAAGTGATACAGTCGCTCCTTAGCGGCGACAACGATCTTCATCAATCGATCGTCAAAGCGCTCGACGCTTACAATCGAGTCACGAAATCGTTCGAAGACGATCACTCCGACACCGCTGGTGGTCCTGGGACTTCCACATAGAACGGCCTTGAAGCCACGTCCTATGTCCCTTGAGTTGCGGCAGGACCACCTCGTCTCCTGCACCGCACAGAAATCAACTCTTCTTCGCTCCAGTGTTTCAACCAACTCGCACGAGCGGCCCGTCAACGTACCCTCATTCAGCGTAGCCACGCGGGTCCTGCTTACGTTACGGGACTTTCGGACTAGCTCAGTTGCCCCCCGATGCCGTCCTCGCATCAGGGACCCTCGCATACTTCTCACACTCGCCGTGCTCTGCGAGTGCGCGTCGGCTCCCGCGGGCGCCGTAGCACTATCTCGCGCCGTGCATTGTACTTTTACGGAAATGTCGTTAAAGCGATATTAGGACCTGTTTGGTCATACAATGGCTTGTGGTGGCAAACCGGTGAGCAATCAGTAGTTTATCTTCATCAGACAAGTCTAGTATTTATTCGCGGACCTCAGAGAGATGGAAGGTTTGGATGGGCTGGCCGGACTCGAACCAAAAGCAAAGGCCTTCAGACGTATTGCTTTGCTCACCACGTTCAGCATAGTCAGATGGAAGCGCTTGTGCTCCGTCTTGCGCCTAGAATAGGTTAAAAGTTGGGTGCCGCCCATTCTAAGCATGCGTTCCACTCGGCTTTTTTGAAAAATAGCACCGAAGCGTCCGCTGGCTGAGCATCGGAATTCGTTCTATAAGCTAAATACGTACTTAATGCTCGACGATAGTCCGTAGACTCGAAGGCTCAGGTGGATTGATTACCTTACCTTTGCCCTTAAACCTATCTTTAACGCTCAACCCCCTCTCCACAATGAGTTTTTCGCCTGCATGTCATCACTGAAAAACGTTTCTTAGGAGAAAATTAAAGTAAGAATCACCAACGATTTATTCAATGTATAAAGATGGAACTGAATAAGATAAGTGTTGTAGGAAAAATCGTTGCGTTTCCGTCTAACGTCGCCTGAAGTTGCCATATGCGACCAACAAGCGTCCGACACCACTGTCCGACATGTTCGCGAAGGACTTAAGAAAATCTAGTAAACAACGAATTCCAGAATCTAGAAGAAGGTCTAGGTCTTATATTCTATACCAGCCATCAGAGCAGCCGCTCGGCCGCACTGACGGCTTCTTAACGGCTTCGCCGTGGTAATAACTTCTCATCATCAATTGTAGCTGCCCCTATGTCATGGCCTCCTCAGGAAGAACATCTTAACTACGTCGATTGGGGCAAGCTAGAAAAAAATCGAAAAAATGAACGTCATAATTTGATAATTTGATCAATATCGATTGATGGCGATCGATACTTCAAAAACGAACTTCAGATTCGTGTCCAGCAACCTCGGTAACCTCGGGGCTGAAGTTTCGGGCCGGTGTTGATTGCCATCAACAATCGTCGAGTATTCCCAATACGGTCTTCCCGCACTTCAGTTGTGACGGACACACACACACACACACACACACACACACACACACACACACACACACACACACACACACACACACACACACACACACACACACACACACACACACACACACACACACACACACACACACACACACACACACACACACACACACACACACACACACACACACACACACACACACACACACACACACACACACACACACACACACACACACACACACACACACACACACACACACACACACACACACACACACACACACACACACACACACACACACACACACACACACACACACACACACACACACACACACACACACACACACACACACACACACACACACACACACACGTACACACGTCTACTCCTTTATATATAGTAGGATTCTATCGTAGTCTCAAGAAATGATGCAAAATTTCACGTATTTACCAAACGGGGTGAGCCATCAGTAGAAAATGCGTTTTGGAAACTCTAACTCAACCACAATGTCGTGAGTTTTCTCTAGTTGTTAGGAATCATAACTTGATCGAGAGACCTTGCAACACGAACACGATAAACAACACAGTAAATACAAATACAACAAGTTGTCTACTACTATCCTATAGTTAATTATATAACTCCTATTCAAATTTAAGATTCGTATCATCTTGTGATAGCCTTTCGATCTCGCTACGCCAGAATTCAGAGCTTTTCAAAAGAAAACTGTGGGACCTTCACCTTCAGTTGGTGTCGGCCTTCGAACTCCTATCCCAGAGATGCCGCTTCAGAGCTTGAAGTAAATGGTAAATAGGAGCCATACCTATGGAGTACGATGGACAAGGCGATTACTTCCTGGCCTGGTTCTTCAATTTGATTGAGGCTCACTTTCTCGACATTAATACGCGCGCTCTCGTATAGGAGCTATACATGTTCCCACTCTGAGTATTTTTGGATCATGAACTCAGCCAGGGGTTAAATATGGGTAGAATAGGCCAACGTTGTTATAGGACACCCGTAATTGGGATGGTCCAGCAGGAATTTACAGTAGACGGTGGGTCGTAGGTTAAAGGATTAAGGACGACGTTACTAAATCTCTTATGAGATGCCCCACACATTCTACATCTATGGGATCGTGGAGGCGATTTGAATGTGTATTTCGCCATGCAATGACTTTTGGTGGCTAGTCATTAAACAATTCAGTACTTTTCCCTTCCCAGGCAAGTTCGTTAGCAATTCACCGATCCTGGAAAATGGAAGGCTTGGTTGGCCTGGGCGGGAAATCCGAACCAAGATCCTGGTATCGGGTGCACGCGACAGCCGGCACCTCCTCCGACTGCGCTACACGCCCCTATAAACTAAAGGCTATACTCACATAATTACCCGACTCACGGAAGAGAGGTTTTGGTGGATACGTGCAAAGCCTCCTGGAATCCTTATAAGCTGCAGCAGCCGTAGCGACGTTCAAGCGCACCAGTTAAGACACGCAACATCGCCAATTCATGCGTTAATTTGCGGTTACCTGGCAATAATCCTTTATTGTACTCGGTTGCTAAGAATTTCAGGAAAATAAACCGCTTAATAAGGTTGTTTTCATGGAACCCCGTAGCAAATTTGCCATTCAAATGAGCCACCTGTGAGAGCTTGGCAAACAGGAGAGATCTCTGCAGAGAGGTACTCACTTTAACTCAAAGACATTATTTCGAAACGGAAATGGTATAAAACTCGTTCTTTTGAAATATCTTTTCGGCTAGCGCCAACGCAACAACATTTAGATAACATATTTGCCGGATGGTGAGGAGACGAAGAAACTTCATATCTCCGAGCCCGCTGCGAATTTCTGTTTGGCTTACAGAGCTTCCAACAGTGCATATACATCTTTCCCTGTGGTTGCGAAAAGCTACAGCCGAAACTATGCAGAAGTTTATGGATACCATACCATTGCGAGGAATATGATCTTTTTTAAAACATCCGATTCCCTTTTCAACAAAAGTCTTTAGACACGACGCACGAGGGTCTTCCCCGCACTCCTCCGCCTCTCCAAGCACTTTGGAGCAGTTCTGCACCTTGAATTAGGACGGCCGAAAGAATTAGTCTCCAAACCACATTGAATCAACACTTTTGATTCCACAGCAAGACTTACGTTTTGAAATCGCACTCGGTGGAGATTTAATAGATGCCAAAATTAAGCACACTGCCGTGAGTTCAAACTGAGGACTTATCCTGGTTTTGCTGCCAGGTTCGACCCTCGATGAATCTCGGCATTGATCGTTGTCCAATTGTTTAGTGTGGTGTTGAACTCGAAACCGAGATAGTACACGCTTTATTGACGACTAACGTTTCGGCGATGTCGCCTTCTTCAGAGTCTGAAAAGTCCAAACATATGCTGAAGCTACCAGGCCAAACATCGCCACGAACCTTGCGAAAATTCAAAGACCCCCCGAACAGCAACCCTTCCGGCAGAGAGAGATGACAGCAGCCCAACTTTTAGAACACCCGAGAGACCCCACAAAGTGAAACTGTCTAAAAGGCGAGACTGAGGTAAGGGGTGAGCTCGCGGGCTATATAGACGCATTCCCCCCGCCGATTCAACCTCGGGCTCTTGGCCTGTATCCAGAACCCCTCCAGGGTTTTGCGCGCGGCGGTATGGGCCTCCCGTGCTAGAATTTTGAAAATGACCCCAAAGTCGGCGCCGTTATGGTCGTTTACCCTGTGGCAGCCCAGAGCAGTTGATGGTCGTGACCTGCTCTTCCCTTCCAGGTGTTCCTTAACGTGGACGTAGAAGGGGCGAGCTGTTTCCCCGACGCATTCACCTCCACAGCTGTTGCACCTTATGAGGAAGACAACTCCCGAAACCATGCAATCTCCTTCGTTGGCTGCAGGTCAGATGGCGCAATTTGGGGTTTCGCAACTCCTGTCGTACAGGCGGTTGCGCACTAAACGACTTTTCAGGTTAGCGGGAGGTGTATCTACCACTTTGACATCGTTTTCCAGTCCCGCCTTTCTAACGCACTTCCTAATAGAAGTGTTGACATTGTCTGGTGAGACGAAAGGGATGACAAACGGGATTTTTGTTCATAACTGCTTCGAGTAGATGAGGAGCTTATTGTACTTCGGACCGAATCGAATAATTTCGAACGAATATTCCATGGGGCCCAAAATTTGAATATATTCGTTATTCGACTATTCGACGTGGCCCTAGATTCGAATGTATTCGAATACATTCGACGCTACCTAGTAGATTAGTGGGAGTCAGTTTTTGCGTTTTCTGGATATAACTCGCCTAAAGTCAAGCATTTGAAAGATCAAGGACATATTTGAGCTCAAGAGCTCGTCCGTCGCAAGCGCGTGCGACGCCGCCTTTTGTGTCCGCCACTGTCCTTCGCAAGAATGCGTCCGTCCTCTTTTTTTCTTTTTGGGTTTTTTCGTGTCTGTTCGTTTATTCGTTTCATGGACTGAATGTCCCCGAAACTAATAAACGTGAATGTCTCTAACTGCCTCTGGGTGAAGGGGTCACCACTCTCCTAGGTTCTGTTTGTACTGCGACATCGAACGCAGTATTATAAAAACCCCTGACTCCTGACTTTGACACCGTAACCCGACGTTCGATTGTTTCTTTAAACTTGTGATGTAATCACAGAGTTTGGAGTGGTTTCGACTGCGCCTCGAGCATCCTACTACCACGATATTTTGAAGGATCCGAGCAGTGGTGCGGGGTGTATGTTGAAACTAATCGAACGGATCTCGAATACCTTGGCTTCCTTAGCCGAAGTTCCTGTACCTTGTTCTGATGGTCAACTGGGACGTAACACTGGGTCTTAACTTATTATACTTGAAAGCGCACTGCGCGAAGGATGTTTTGTAGATTTTCAAATAGAACTCGTTCAAGAAGCTTATAAGGGCTGGAAACCCTTCACAAGATGAGTCAGTTAGATGACAGACTTTGAGCCCTGGGCGCTTTCAGGTATTCTGCAAGGTTCTTTCGAGGCGTTTGTGGACCTGTCAGCATCTTGGATAACATAGCTGGCCATGGCTATAGGCGCAAATTGACTCGGGGAGGGGGTGGGTCACCATTTACTCAGTGCTTCTCCGCCCTGGTATGAAGGCATATGTATTATTCGTCGGACCGAATCGAATAATTTCGAACCAATATTCGAATTTATTCGAATATTTGATTAATCATTATTGGAATATTCGATGAAGCCTGAAATTCGAATATATTAATTATTAAAATTTTCGACGAGGCCTAAAATCCGAATGTGTTCATTATTCGACTATTCGACAATGTCCGAAATTCGAATATATTCATTATTCGAATATTTCGTTTTTCATAAAATCGAATACATTCGATCATTCGTTTATTCGAAAAAATTTTGGAAGGACACAAGTATAGAGCCTATACTTGTGGAGTGGCCACTTCCACTTCCAGCAACCAGATCCTCCCAGTCTGTTCAACTCATCGGGAATATTTTGCCGTCTGACATGACAGCCGTATCGACATTATTGTCGTTGTCGTAGATTAGGGTAAGAATGGGACCAACCACTCTCGAGCTGGCGAAATAGCCAGAATCCCACTGACCACTGACCTTACCTGGAGCTCAACGTTTTCGGTAGTTACCCTTGGCGACGCCCTTTTTTTGTGAAATTCAAAACCACTTATTTGATAACTGAAGAAATTCCTCTCACTGGATGTGTGTTCCACGAGTTTGCGTGTTTGTGTGATAGTTGTGGACGACCACTTAAAATGCTTACCACTTTGCCCTTTTCAGAAGCATGTCGAATCCTCAACCTATCTCAGACTGCATACAAGATATTTATTCTGGATCTGTGTCGTGGCAACCTCGTCCAGTGCCCAATCCTGAGAAATCTGGATTGCCACCTTGAGAAGGATGAGAAATACGTATTCTGCTTTAACTCCGCCAAGCAACGCCTGGCGACCCAGTGCCGACTTTTGCTCGGCGAGAATTTTTGAGCTTTTGAGTATGAGTCCATGACCGGTGTACTGGAAGGTATTTCTAAGAGAGACGGTGATGCTTCATGGTGATGGTGATCAAATATCGAAGGGCTGGACCGGCGATTTGTGCTTATTCAGTTGCTCCGTTTCAAGGAGGTGTTCCTGCTGCATAGCACCATCCCCATCGGGCAGAAGTGATACCGGATAAGCTCGCCCAGCTGGACATCTCTCCATGCGACTGCTGTTACATTCTGAGTGCGAAGGACTTCGTGATCAGGAGGGACGTAGCGATCCAAGCCGACCTCAAATAAAAACCGTGACGAGCTTTTCGAGTGCATGGCACGATCTCCTCCTTTACTGAACAAAATGGCTGTTTCTTTGCTGTCCTTTAAAACACATTTTAAATTCTTAATTTTTCTCAAAAAGAAATTACAGAATTATTGCACTTATTGGGTGACCGAGAAGTTTTCAAAGAGTTATATCAAATTTTCGTTGAACAAAAAATTGTTCTAACCATCTTATTGAGTCTGTACTTTTTAGCCTAAAGGTTATTTTGATTTGGAGGAGTTCGATTTAATCTCAAAATTTTAAGGTTAGCTTAGAAAAGTGTCCAATTCGACGTGAAAACAGCAAAGTATGGTGAAAATATAATAAAAGTTGGTCAAACTTCCGCCTTTTTAGGAATACCAGGCAACTGATTCTCTATGTTCTATCCAGAAGATGTTCATCATTTCAGTTAAAATGAAAAATGATAAGCGCCAGATGCATTTGCAAAAGCATAAATGGGACCTAAACTAGAAAAATTTACGAAGAAAAAAAACGAAAAAATTGCCTTTGTTTTCGTCGCAATTGTAAGCAGGCAAGGTTATGTGCCCTCCTCGCCGTGTTAGGCCCTGGTTATAACATGTCAGACGGTGGTAGCCTCCATTGCGTTGCTCTCTGCCCGTCGAGACGGTTGTAAAACCCCGACGATTTTATCTTCGTTTGTCTGTTCGTTTTTTGTTTCGTTTAGCAGATCCTACATATCCTTTTCTGCAGGAGCTGGTCGGTAAGTCTCAAGTCGATTTGTTACATGAATGGAAACTACGATAGGGCCTACAGTCGGCAGAAGAAATCTGATCGAAAGTCATAACAACAACCGATTTTTATTGTAGAGTGTAACCTCAGATGCAGTGGCTTAATATAATAATACGATCAAACACCACTTGAGGGCAAAGTAGAAAACAAGAGAATTAGGACGTAGTGGAATTGGCATCGAAAACATTATCAGTGCTATACCTGGAGGTTCGCGTTGCACACGGTGTTCCGACAAATGCCTTTAATGTAATGATTTCCTCAGGTCAGGACAGAATAATAAATTTGTTAACAATCTGAATTAGCATTTAGGAAACGCCGAGTGTCCTAAAGTCGTTAGGTGTGGTCATAATTGTGTGGGTATACATAGAGGTAATAGCTCTGAGACTGCAAAAAAGAGTCACCTGCCTCATGAATAGTGGCTTATAGCTACGGGGTTGTTTGTCGATTATTATATTAGATATCAGCGATAGTGACTTGCGGCAATAGCTAGCTATTACGTTACGTCAGTGCAAAGAGGCTTTCAGGTAAAGCTGCACAATCACGTGGCTTTTAAGAAAAGAGAAACAATAGGAGGTTGGAAGAACTGCTGCTTACTCCGCATTTAACTGGAAATTTTTGCAGTAATAATCCAAATTGAACAATTTTCACACTTAAGGATGCGGCGTGCTTTGACTTTGGGAAGCCGGCATCTAAAGTACAATGAGCTGTTGATATCTCGTTCTACACTATTCTCCGTCAAATTGGACACTAACTATTCTGAACAAACTTGATGCTTCTGAAAGTCTTCGAAACCGGTATCTTACAGATTAGACTAAGGATTCTCGGCAGCGCGTCAGGAGGCTCACTTGCTTCCTACTGGCGGCGTGGTGTCAGAAAGTACAACTGCTGTTCTGCGGATTGGGGAATTTTGTTTTGCGTCTCAAATGCTTCGTAAGGCAGCCGTTAGACCCTCTGTGAAGCCTAGGAGTTGAGGAGGAGGGAGGGCTGGGTGAGCAAACGGGATTAGAGGGAGATAGCATGCCCTCGGCGAGAGGCGTGGCCATATCTTGTACCTCCTGGCCTCCCTCCGGATTCTCCAAGATTAGAACATTTTTTGTTCAAGCAAAAAATCTTGAAGTATTACCAGAAACACAAAACAGAACAACGCGAGGATTACTTGGTACCCTTCTTCAAATGGCCACAAACTTAGGCTGAGTTTTCTCAAGGTTCACATTGACAACTAATAAAACCAACGTTCCCTGCTCTCTAGCATTATCAAAACGAAAATGGTAAGGTAGTGGTAGCCATACAGAAACTGTATGCTAAATTTCTTCAGTTTCTTTAAAAACCACGCAGCTACATAACATTCGAATCTCTTAATTCTTGAAAAAAAGAGCAGCGGGACACTACAAGAATGCAAAAAGAGAACAATTTATAAAACTTGGTCTATACAAGCAAGCAAGTTGATCTAGGGCCGGATTCATCATCGACTTGCAGCAATTTAACGAAGAAAATTGCAGCCGAAATCCCTGATAGCGTGGCTTATCAAGCGACATGGTGAGCGATAGGCCGCGTTATCTCAGTTTTTCGCCGTGAATTCTCTGTTAAGGTTATGTACGTCCTTGATGAATCCGACCCTTGATCTGAATTTACTGCCGAGCTGTGTTACGCTACACTTCCGCTCTTCAGACGTGGATGAGAAAACACATGTCTAGTCCACAATATTTCACGAAACCAATTTATGTTTAGCACTTCATTGGACACCATTCTTCTTGCCTTTTTACAGAAGGTTCCTCGCGTCCAATGGTCAGAAGTGATTTAATATTAGGTTGTCCGGAAAGTTTTCAGCGTTTGAGTGCTTCAATTTGAACTACCGTAACTTTTTCAAATTTCATCGGATTTAGTCGAAATAAGCACTGCTCAAATCAGTACACTTTTCCAACGGGCCAACAGTCGATTTATTCCATCAGCAAAAAAAAATTAGGTGGTCGAGATTCGACAAAATCCAGGAAAGCGGTTTTGGCTCGGATCTGATTGGTGAAGGTTTTACCAGCGAGAAAGTTCTGAAAGTGTTTGAGAAGGTTGTAGTCGGTTAGTGAGAAGTCTGGAGAATTTGGCGGGTGAGGCAGAACTTCAGCCCTTAATTCGTTCAATTTTCGAATAGTGATTTGTGAAACGCGTGGGCCGGCGTTACCGTGCAAAAGACTCAAGCCTCTTCTGTTTATTTATTTATTTATTTATTTATTTATTTACTGCACCAGAAGTGCGCCTTTAAAACATAACGAAGAAAGAGAACACAGTGTTAGTCAAAGCAGTCTAATTCAGCTATGAAAAATGTGCCAACGAAATAATGTGAGTAGTTGGAGAACACTATGAGCTGCAACTAGGTAAGAGAACCTTGTATGCAGCTATTCAGCAGACTCGGTGCAGAGGACCAAGAAATAGAGTACTCAAAAAAACGAAAGTATAATAGAATATAATCCTACAGAGAGCTGTTTTAAGTTAGGTATATTATATTATATTCTGTTGATCAATTCTGGCTGAAGTTGACGCAATTTTCGGTGCATTTCGTCGATTTCCTTACAGTGGAACCCTGCTGAGGCCTGGTGCTAAAAAGTTGTAACAGATCACCCCAGCCGCCGACCACCATTCACCAAGGAATGCCGTCAGCTTCCCATGGAACTTCCGATTGAGACCTATATCACGTGAAAGAGCTCGAGACGCTGATCACAGATATGTGGACCAAATTTGCTAAATGGATCTCCTGAGCGAGTTATGGCCGGCGGAAGTCGCCCATGTGTTAGACGCGCTCAATCAGCATTGGGCGCAGTATTGCCAGGGAATCAGCGGTTTGGCTATCAGCCCCGTCAGCAGCTCCAAAGGATAGGGTTCATTGGTTCGGCTCCCTCCGTTGACGGCTTTTTTGCATTTTGTGACCTATCTTCGACGAGGACCTATAATCTCACTTTTAGCACATTTTTGAGCGCACGGCTTATGGCGACTTGCATTTACGTCTATTTGAAGACGGAAACGTGTTTCAGGTAAAATGTTGTATTTATGACGTGAAGCAAGTCAGAAATTCAAATCAAAACAAAATAAAAAGTAGAAATAAAATCGAAAATCAACAAAACTTAATAAACATAATAAATAAAAAGTAAAGGCACTAGTTAAAAGTTCCGACTCCACCGACACGACTTCGGTCGAAAAAAATTTTTCGCTGAAACTTCGTCCAGGGGTTATTCGGGGTGCTGATCACGAATCTGACATCCGTTTTTCACGATTCGCTCGGAGACCACCCATACCGTTAACATGGGTGGTCCAGGCTGGGTAACCGATTTCGCTGAAACTTTGTGTAGGTGGTTATTTGGGGTACTGATCACGAATCTGATATCCGTTTTTCACGATTCGGTCGGAGACCACCCATAGCGTTGGTACAACTGTTCGGCCGAAGTCGTGTCGGTGGAGTAGGAACTTCTGACTAGTGTGACTCTGCTTGGACCACCCTTGTTAAAGGTATGGCAGGTCTCCGACCGAATCGTGAAAAACGGATGTCAGATTCGTGATCAGCACCCACAAATAACCCCCTAGACAAAGTTTCAGCGAAATCGGTGACTCTGCCTGGACCACCCTTGTTAAAGGTATGGGTGGTCTCCGACCGAATCGTGAAAAACGGATGTCGGATTCGTGATCAGCACCCCAAATAACCCCCCCCCCTAGACAAAGTTTCAGCAAAAAAAATTTTTTCGACCGAAGTCGTGTCGGTGGAGTCGGAAATGCAGAAACGTAAACGTAAACGTAAATGCAAGTCGCCATTAGCCGTTCGCTCAAAAATGTGCTCAAAATGAGGTTATAGCTCCTCGTCGAAGATAGGTCACAAAATGCAAAAAAGCCGTCAACGGAGGGAGCCGAACCAATGAACCCTATCCTTTGGAGCTGCTGACGGGGCTGATAGCCGAGCCGCTGATTACCGCGCAATACTGCGCCCAATGATTGAGCGCGCCTAACACATGGAAGACATCGCGGCTTCCGCCGGCCATAACTCGCTTAGGAGATCCATTTAGCAAATTTGGTCTACATATCTGTGATCAGCGTTTCGAGCTCTTTCACGCGATATAGGTCTTAATCCGAGGTTCCATGGGAAGCTGACGGCATTCCCTGGTGCCGTCAGCTTCCCATGGAACTCCCTTCCCTTGGTCAGTGATTATTACCTTTTTTGGTCGAGGTTCGCCTTTGGAAAATGCCTAGGGGTTTCTCGTCAGTTCTGTACAGAAAGTAGTATTAATGCGCAATGCATACTGATATTTTATTTTATAATAGACGAATGAAAAATAGTAACTCAAGACGCAACTTTCTGGACAACCTAATATTATTGAGGCCTCCAGTTATTTAACGAGCGAGCGGCCTCTTAAGCTTATCTTATTTTATTATATGTTCCTTATCGCTTTTGTATTGCCCTGCCGTTTTTCTCAAAATTATCATTTCCTGAAGAAAAAAGCTCTGATTTATCTACCGCTCGGCCAACACAGTTGATTGCACAGGCCAAGTAACATTCGAATTGATACCACATGCCGCAGGAATGAATAGGACGCATCCGACAAGAGAATAATAAATTACGAAATTTTTTCTTATGCTCTCCAAACCACTTACGCAGTAAAAAGGAGAACGCTTTGCTTATCCAGAGAGGGGTAATCGACGCTGTCTGTAGCTAACTACAGCGTAGATAGAGGTTTCTCATTTATTATGTTGTAACGAATTAAATGGCACTGGCTCGCGCCATTTTTTGGTGCGTCTTTACGCGTTTGATCAAGAACAAACCGTAACATGTGGCATATCATTTAGAAGCAAAAACTTTGCTCCACCGGAGAGTGCCAAATTTTCTATGTAAAAGTGGGAAAACGTTAGAGTTTTATTGACTTTTTTGCAGATGGACAAAAGGGTAATCCGAGGCATTTACTTGTATGAATTCAAGCTGGGCACTACAGCTAAGGAGGCGGACGAGAAGATCAACGCCGCATTCGGTCAAGGATGTTCCACAATTCGGACGGCGTATCGTTGGTATCAGAAGTTCCGGAATGGAGATGAGAGCTTGGAAGAACATGAAGGTCGTGGGAGGCATAGTGATGTTGATGAGGACAAGCCGAGAGATGTGGTAGAGGAGGATCCACACAAAGGTACCAGGGAGATAGCGAAGGTTCTTGGCGTCAGTCACAACACAGCTGCCCGGCATCTGAAGGAAATTGGAAAGACCAAAAAGCTGGAAAGATGGGTGCCTCATGAGGTGTCTGAGGAGCAAAGAAAGCGACGATATGAGATCTCGTCCGCGCTGCTTCTACGGAACGAAACGGACCCATTCCTTGATCGCATCGTAACCTGTGACGAGAATTGGATAATGTACGACAACAGGCCACGATCGGCACAGTGGGTGGACAGCGATGAGAGCCCCAAGGTTTTTGCGAAGCCGGAATTGCACCAAAAGAAAGTAATGGTGACAGTGTGGTGGTGTTCGCTGGGAATTATTCACCACAGCTTCCTCCCTCCCGGTGAATCCATCACGGCAGAGAAGTACTGCATTGAAATTGAAGAAATGATGAAAAAGTTGAGGGATATCCGGCCGGCCCTGGTAAACCGAAGGCGAGTTCTCTTTCTGCACGACAATGCTCGCCCCCATGTAGCACGAATGACGTTGCAGAAATTGAATGAGCTGAGCATTGAAACTCTACCACATCCTCCGTTTTCTGCCGACCTCTCCCCAACAGACTACATTTCTTCAAGCATCTTGGCGACTTCTTGGTAGGGAAAATATTCAAATACCAACAGGATGCCGAAAGTTCCTTCGAAGATTTCGTCAATTCCAGAACTTCTGATTTTTGTGCTACTGGGATAAAAAAGCTTGTGTCACGTTGGCAAAGAGGTGTAGAATCAGATGGTTTTTATTTTGATTAATAAACTTGCCTACAAGCCGAGATATTAACTGTTTAAATTTACAGTGGTTCAGTGCCATTTATTTCGTTACAACCTTATATTTAGCTTTTGATTTAATTCAATCGATATTACCTTCTCAGATTCTATGTCTGTTGTGTGAAAGTGAGTGCTACAGGAAAAGCTACATTCTACTACTACGCCATCGCCGTCACTCGCCACATAAAAGGGGTTCAAAGCTCGAGGAAAGTGCACTTCAAATCGCCCTCAACACCACCGCCTCGTAATCGCTTCGGCTTCGACTTCACGACGATCTCCCCTCACTATCGGACGACGACGGCCTTTGGTGGATTAAGTAAACTATTTGTGATTATAAATCTTAATATTATTGCCTTTCTGCTTTTTGCCATTATAGAAATTTTATAGGGTTCGGTCACTCTTTGCCACATTTCTGATGTATTAGGTTGGTGAAAAAGTCTTGCACCAAAAATTTTAAAATTTTTTCAAAATTTAACGGGAACTCCTAAGGACTGTTTGGTGCTACGTTGTTGTAGCACATACATTCTAAAATATTTCGCATACAAGGCAATTTGCTTTTGAGGGCATATACAGTACCGGACATGTTCCTCCATTCATTCGCCGAAAATCCCGGAAAGGTCAACATAGGCCGCTTTGGAACGGTCCAAAGCGGCCTTTTTGAATAACTTTGTTAAAGATCGAGTACTTGTAAAAAGAAGCATATATTTGAGCTTAGCAGCTCAAGCTCTATGTTATGACCTATAGATCTCAGCTGAGTTGAACAATGCATATAGGCCCGACAGAATCAATCGAGTGGGCGCGACAACCTGTAGAGCGATCGAGCGACAGCATGTAGAGTGAGCGTTTAAGGAGTTTTATCGCAAATTGCAACCGCCCAACTCAGAAATTGCTCTAAGACTGTTCAGCGAGCCTTTGGAGTGCGCCGTGCACAATGAATATTCGACCGAACCTATCAATCGAGGGGGGACAGCTTGTAGAGTGAGCGTTTGGGGAGTTTTATCAGAATTTCTTAGCCGCCCTGCTCAGGCATTGCTCTACCACTGTCCAGCTTGCATCTGGAGTGCGCCGTGCACAATGCATATAGGATCGAACCTATCGATCGAGTGGGAGCGACCGCTTGCAAATTGCACGCGCGGCCGTGTTCGGATCGCAATAACTCTGTCAAGACCGGCCGCAACTAGTGGGTCTTGTAGGCAATAAAATGGTGTAGTAGCAAGTTAATGTGGAACGGTGTAGGTTATGATTAGGTAAGGTTAGAGGAGCGCGAATATGCAGGTTAGCCTTGTGTGACACGATTTTTTCGGATTTCAGTCGACCTCTGCAGGAAGACGCGGCGGAGACCGAACGGCCTACAAACGCGTAGGCGAGCAGGAGAATTAACGTAATTTACGATGACGTGCTCACAATTCCCTAGCTTCCTGAAGTGCCCTAGCCCCATCTGCCAATTTAGAGTGGCGGAAGGTAGCGGTTAGAGTTTCTTGAGTTCTTGCACGGCCAGATTTGAGTTTTCGACACTCGCAATGGTACCGTTCTGTTCAGCATGAAAAGTGCTATCGAACGGTACCAATTTGGACCGATTCCGGAAACACCGATTTTTGACAGATTCGCATAGAGGGCAAGGTCACTCGAGGCCGCGGCAGACGGACGATGACGTCGTCGAAAATCGATAA